>CAUYON010050301.1:0-68151 GCA_963573935.1 Arctocebus calabarensis
TTTCCTCCATTGAGCTGATCTTAGTTGCTATCCAGACTCTGAATTCAACTTCTGACATCTCAGCCATTTGCTTATGCAAGGGATCTTGTGCTTCATCTACCTTGTCATTCCTTGGGGGAGTTGATCTACTCTGGTTATTCCCATTGCCAGAGTTTTTCTGTTGATTCCTCCTCATGATTATTTTTCACTGTTGCCTATGACTGTTCTCAGAGTTGGGGAGGTGCCTCTCCCAGATCAGACCCTGGCAGAATCACTCTGTTGTTACTGGATCTTTGTAGGGACTGACCCTGTGTTTCTAATGATTTCTCAAACCCTGCAGGGTGGAGAGCTTAAATCCTCCTCAGCCTGCTTACAAGACACTTTAAATAGCTAACTTGGGCTAAGCAGAAGCTTTCCCAGGAAAACGCTGTGGCTGGGATCACTCCTTAAGTGGCTATCCACTTATCCAGTGTGCCAAAACCGGTCTCACCCTATGCCCCTGAGGACTAAGGCTGCAAGGCGTCTCAGTCCCCGCCTTTAGGCTGCTCAGTCACTAGATTACTTGCTCCCGCCCAATGCCTGTTCTGCGACCCTGAGGGTGGGGCTTGCCAGAGAAGTTCTCCCACACTGGCTCCACACAGCCCACCACCAAACACTGGCAGCTCCGTCTGGCTTGGTGGCACAGTCTGGGGCCCCAGACAGCACTCAAAAACCCCTGCACTCCTGCCCAAGTTCTCCCAAGGCAGTTCAACCAAGTGCCAAGTCCAAAAGAAACCCAAACGGCTCACAGGTAAGGCCTATCCAGCCTGCAGTCCCACTGTTGCCCCACCCACAGCCGCTGACAGGATCAGACCGAACGAACAGACGCAACCACTTGCCCAATCTCCACCACTTCAGCCTTCCTCAGGGTGTCCAGAAGCCTCACGCTGTCTCCCTGTGTCCCCAAAGGGAAGTTTCTGGGCAGATCCTGCCTGGCAGAGATGCCTGAAGTCCTGTCTCCCCAGTCTCACCATGCCCAGCCGCAAGGAAGCTGTTACTCGTCCGCCATCTTGCTCCGCCCCCACTACCATGGATTATTGAGCAATGAGCAATGTACTGAAAACACAATTGGAGGAAGATAAGATGGACACAGAAGGACAGAAGAAGGGAATGTATTTCAGGAAGCAGAGTGCTCGCTGAGGCCAGATACAGGCAGAGTGATGATACCTGCCTTTTGGAGACACCCAAATAGACTAGATGTGGAAATGGGAGAGAAAGGAGTCAGAGATAATTTGACACCACAATGTGGGAAGTGAGAAATACAAAATGACAGTGCTATAAGATGACTGAAGGGTGATGGCTCAAGCCTGTAATCCTAGCACTCTGGGAGGCGGTGGTGGGTAGTTCTCTTGAGCTCAGGAGTTGAAGACCAGCCTGAGCAAGAGTACTCCGTCTGTACTAAAAATAGAAAAAAACAGCCCCGCAACATGGTAGGTACCTGTAGTCCTAACTACTTGGGAGGCTAAGACAAGAGGATCACTTGAGTCCAGGAGTTTGAGGTTGCTGTGCACTACGATGATGCCATAGCACTCCACCCAGGGTGACAGAGGGAGATTCTCTTAAAAAAAAGAAGACTTAAGGCCTGGCTTCTGTTTGATGGGAAAGACTGCAAACTGAGCACTGGGTATCTTTATTGTTGGGTGTCAGAGGGCCTTCCAGTGGAGGCAAAAGACTCAGCCCCATGCTTTTGTCCCCGTGAAGGTCCCCACTTCCACTAAGAATGTATGTTTTTTCTTGTCCCTGGACTATCCCTTCTGCCTCCATAAGGTAGGCATCCTGCCTCATGTTTCTGCTCCAGTCTGCTCGCCAAAGCAGCCATTCTGACCTCCAGAATGAGCTAATATTTCCATTCATAGAACCTCTCTTTCTGAGCCAGATGTTGTTTTAGGCACTTTGCACGCGTAAGCTCATTATACTCTCACAACACTGAAAGTTAGGTAATATCCCCATTTTATGGAAGTAGAAACTGAGGCTCTCCACAGGATAAGTCAACAACCCAAATTCACACAACTAGGAAGGGAGGAACCAGCATCTGTGGCCTGATCACTGTAGCTCCAAAGTTGCTGAGCTTCACGTCACACCATAGTGCCTCCTGCTCCTTCCCCCAACTAGGTTTAATTCCACCCAATTCAGTTTAGCAGATATTTCCTGAGCATCCACCAAGTGCAGGACACTCTGCCAGGTGGTAAGGGTATAAAGAGGAATGAGGCATAAGTGTAAGAGAGACAAGCACAAACTAGCTACCTCCAGACAAGTGCTCACCACTGTTCACAGTCCCTGAGAGGAACCTCATTTCATCTGGACCCAGCCTATCTGTCATTCCAGACACCAATTTTGAGTTTGGGCCATATTCACCCCTCCCCCCACAAGGACTCCCAACATATCAAACTTGAATGGGATCTCATAATCCAACCAACTCTTCTCACAGATAAGGCAGCCAAGGCCAGAGCCCAGAGGTGTTTTTTCCAGGCTAACATAGCTGCTCAGGGGCAGGGCCAGGTCCAAAGCCCAGGTGTCCTCACTCTGGCTCTGAAACCCTGTACTCAGATGGCTCCTCTTTCCTTCACAGCTGGCAAGAAGTTCACAGCCTGGGACCCCTACTGCCACCCCTGCAGACCTTGCCCCAGTTTGCTAGGCCCAGAACCAGCTCCTAGGGCAGAGAGACTGGGCTAAGGGGACTGTCTGCGTACTCTTCACAGGCCCAGCCGGCAGTCACCCCAAGGCCAACCCTTGTTTTCTCCTTCTCCAGGGGTGAATGTAGGTGTAGGGGTAGAGAGGTGTTGCCACTGTAGTCCTCTGCAGTAAAGATGTGTAGCCCTAAGAAACATTTCCAGATTTCCTGAATAACATTTCTAGACTTTGAATGAGAACAAAGCTCTTTTGTCTCTCATTTATCATTATCATTTATTATTATATTATAGTGTATAACGTGCCTTCTGTTTAAAACAGCAACCTGGAACAAGAGGAGTTTATAATACAAGGAAGGGCAAAGCACTGGGGTAGTTCTACAGGTCACACTGAAAGGGAAGACCCTTCCCCAGTCCTAGTTTGTGGGGCTGACGTTCCCTTTTCTTGTTTGGTCGGGTTTGAGAAATGCCTACCTCTCCCTTGCGCAGAAGCCTCCCCGCCCAGGAGAGGGTGGGTCTTGTTGTCTTGGCTACAGCGAGCTTGGGCTGAGAGGCTGCTCCGGCAGCCAATAGAAGCTGGGCGGGGACGGGGCCAGCTAGGTTCTGTACAACCGCGGAGAGGCATGCAGGTTCGTGGACCAGGCGTTGGGGGAGGTGGGGGAGTCGCCGATTTACAGGGATCTCAGTCCGGCCCAAGACCTCTGGGCGCGGTGGGCTTTGGCCTTCACCATCCGATCAGGGCTGCCAGTCTGCACCCAAAGTTCCAGTCGGGCCTGAGCTGGGAGGAGGTGGCAGAGGCGGAGATGGCGGAGGGCGGTGGGACGTGATGCGCGGGTCGGAGCCGGGCCTTGTTCGTGAACTGGATCTGGGCCCCTAAGCGGCAGTATCTCCGGGAAGCTCTCTCTGCAAGGCCTACCAGGTGGTCAGTGGAAGGCCAGAGACTTGGAAGACAGGGAAAGCAGCATTTGGTGACCAAGTTTAGCAGGCCCTGGAATCCTGGAGCCCAGCCCCCAGCCCCATCCCCACTTCTTAGCAAGATAGTTAAGGGGTGGAGCACGCTGCCTGTGGTGTGACCATCTGCCTTTTTCCCCACTACGTATCTCTTTTCCAGGTGTCCGGTCTTGCTGGCCCAGCAAGCCTCATAAGCATGAAGCTCTTATCTTTGGTGGCTGTGGTCGGGTGTTTGCTGGTGCCGGCAGCTCTAGCCAACAAGGTGAGGGCACGAGCACCCACCCTACAGGGCTTCCTCAGAGGTAGCTGCTCCTCAGGCCCAGCCCCTCACTCACCTACGGGTCATTCCTTTTGGGCGGGGTGGTTCTCTTGGGGCAAGACTGCAGGCCTCCGTAAAGATGGTGTGGGGAGAAGGGTGTGCATATAGTACAGGCTCAATCTGGATCAGACAGACCGGTGGTAAAATTCCAGCAAGGAAGTTAGGAGAAGTTATGTATGTTCTCCGTACTGTCCTTTGCTTGGGAACAGAAGTGTTTTGTATTTTGGATATTTTCAGATCTCGAATATTTGCACGTGTGTGTATATATATATATGAGATATGTTGGGGATGAGGTCCCAAGTGTACGTGAAGTTCATTTATGTTTCATATACACCTTATGCACATAGCCTGCAGGTAATTTTATGCCATATTTTAAATAATTTTGTGCATGAAACATCAATGCAGTGAAAAAGTAATGTGTTTGGGATAACTAAGCAGCACGAAGCATCACCTGAAAACCTGTGCCAACTATTAAACAACAGCATTAGCAAACTACAGCAGGTTTCATTCTCTACCTATGGTCCAGCAAGCCTGATAAGCATGAAGCTCTTTTATTTATTTATTTATTTATTTATTTATTTATTTTTGAGGCAGAGTCTCACTCTGTTGCTGCAGGCAGAGTGCCCTGACATCATAGCTCACAGCTACCTCAAACTCCTGGGTTCAAGTGATCCCCTGGTCTCAGTCCCTCAATTAGCTGGGACCATAGGTGCCCTCCACCATGCTTGGCTAATTTTTCTATTTTTAATAGAGATGGGGTCTTGCTCTTGCTCAGACTGGTCTCAAACTCCTAAACTTAAGGGATCTGCCCACCTTGTCCTCCCAGAGTGTTAGGATTACAGACATGAGCCACCTCGCTCGGCCACACTTATTTTTTTAAAAGAAACATCAGAAGTGTTCGAAGGGCCAGGAGTGTCCTCTAGGGATGAGGAGGCAAGCCATTCTGCCGAACTGCTTTTTAAAATGTTTACTCCAGGCTCAGCGCCTGTGGCTCAGTGGGCTAAGGCGCCAAACACATGCACCTGAGCTGGTGGGTTCGAATCCAGCCGGGGCCCGCCAAACAACAATGACGGCTGCAACCAAAAAATGGCCGGGCATTGTGGTGGGCGCCTGTAGTCCCAGCTACGTGGGAGGTAGAGGCAGGAGAATCACTTGAGCCCAGGAATTGGAGGTTGCTGTGAACTGTGATGCCACAGCACTCTATCCAGGGTGACAGCTTGAGGCTCTGTCTAAAAACTAAATAAATAAATAAAAATAAAAATAAAATGTTTACTCCAGAGTCATCTACCTCATTTAAATGACTTTTGCCTTAGAAGTTTTCCTTTGATTTTATAAACTAACATGATTTCTTGTTCTGTTATAAATGCATGCTGCTATAGTCCTTCAGTAAGCCCATCACACATTTTCACCATTTCTGCAGTGTTATCATCTTAATGGTCATGTCAATGCTCAAACAGTTTTAGATTTTGGAGCATTTCAAGTTTTCAGATTAAGAGTGCTCAACCTGTAGCAGTGGTTATATCTATTACTTGAGTAGACTCAAATTACACAGCAATGTAAAAACTATCTGCAAGTATAAAGTCCTACACGGATTGAAGTTTTTGTTATTGAGGTTGACCTAGCAAAGTGCTGGGACTCCTGAGATAACTTCCGATCTTTAGGGGTAAATGACCTGGAGCTACATTGGTTCCGTTTATGGACTTCGGAGAGTCTAAAGATCACCAAGGCGTTGATACAAGATTAAGTCTGGGGATTTGCTTCTATTCCCTGTACAGAATTACTAATTGGAATATAAACATTTATGATATTGTCGCTTACCCATTTCAGAAGGGAAGAACTTTCAAAGGGGTTGCTTGAGTATTTCCATGGAAATCATTCACTTTTCCTTATTCCCCCTCCCCCCATCCTTTCCCATTCCTAGTCCTAACCTAGGAAATTGGAGATGGAATAAAGGGATGAGACTGGCTGCCAAGTCCACTTAACAGAGGTGCACACACAAGTGTGGGGTCCAGAGTAGGGGACTGTTGCCTTTGCTTGCCTCCCCTCCTATCCTTATCTTATGTAAGCACTACACTTAGGGAATGACAACCCTAGGAAGCTTTCTTTGTATCTTATCTGTCACCTGGACATTTTCTGTTTTGAGGACCCTGTGAATATAGTATCTTACCTGCAGAAGCAATCCTTGCTGAACTTGGGGATGGGGAAAACTCAAGAGCATATGTAAGGTTACCTAATAACACAGGGAACTGAAAGTTGGCAGCCTTGCTAGAACCTGAACCCAGGCAGGGGCTCTGCATACCTCATGTATCTTTTCTCTTTCAGAGTTCTGAAGATATCCGGTGCAAGTGCATCTGTCCACCTTATAGAAACATCAATGGGCACATTTACAACCAGAATGTGTCACAGAAGGACTGGTAAGGCATTACCCATAGGCTGGCCCTTGGCTGCTTGTTTTGAGAGAGGATACCCAAGAAGGGTGAGGTCTGGGAGAACAGGTCTTCTCAAGGAGAGCACAAGGATATATTTGCGGGGTCCTCTCCATGGTAACTCAGCCCTTAGGAATTTGTAACTTCCTGGAACTTGGAAATTTCCAAGTTCTGTGAAATCCTGTAGTTCTGTGGGGGCTGGACTAGCATCTCCCGCTTGATTCAAACTGGCCAATGAGAAGAGTACCTGTAGGGTGAAACTTCTTGACTGTCAATAAAAAGGGAAAGATTAAGCTAGACGGGGAGCCCGGCCATTTGGAATTCTTCTATGCCGTAAGCTCCCAGCTGGTGAATAAAGCCCTTCCTCTTATAAATGTGGTTTTTGGGTGCTCTTTCTCTCCCTTGGGCCTTGTCTTCCTACAACAGTTTATCCTCTGAGGATATTCTGGTTTATTCTAGCAAATGCCCTTGGGTTTACTACTTGGACCCCAGACAATAGATGTGTTCTTCCATTCCCATGGAGAATCTTATAAAGGTATATTTTGTCCATGGTCACAGAACCAATTCCATGGTCATCATCAACTGTATCAGGACCTACATGTCTTAAATTCAAGCTGAAGTGTTCCTGGTCAGAGTAGTAAACTTTTTTGTTTTGCTTTGAATTTTGATCTTTAGTGATGTATACAAAATGGTGGTAGAGAAGTTGGGAGACGTAGGTGTTATGGCACATACTATGGGATGCTCAACGCTTTTGCAAAGCTCTGATCCCTGTGTTACTTAGTGTCAGTCTCACAGCAGCTTTGTAAGACAGATGGAATGAGTATTGTTCCCATTTTATAAGTGCAGAGACTAAGGCCCAGAGAAAGATTTAAATTATGCTCCTGGAGTCTTGAATTCATTTCCAGGTGTTTGACTTTTAAAAAAAGAGAACAATAACCCAAGAATTCATTCAGAGAAAGGAAACCAGCTTGGTGAAGGGAAGTTTCAACACATTGTCCTGGAATGAATTGTTTAAGGAGCAGAAGAGCTTGAAGAGGAGAGGAGATGGGGATACACAATGGCTGACCAAGATCTGGAAGGGCTGGCCTATTGTGGGAGGTAGGGCCCATGGGGGCCAGTGCTTGTGAAGATTATTTATGTTCATTGTGGTTACTTGCTGTAGAATTGGAGCCATTGCGTGAAAGCTTCGGGGAAACAGACTTAAGCATGGGTCAAGGGAGCATTGCTAATCTAGGCAGTTTCAGGAGTTGGAAAGTCCCATCCTCAGGGAGAGCTGAGCACAGACAAGGTGAAGTACTGTAGAAGGGATTAACATCAGATGGGGACATCTGGGTTATTGTTGCTGCTACTTGGTATGTGTTGGGATCATCAGGTGAGCTTTGAGAGTATACGGATTTCCAGCACTGCCCCTCCAGATTTTTTTGTTTTCTTTTTTTTGGAGACAGTCTTGCTGTGTCACCCCAGGTAGAGTCCAGTGGCATCATGATAGCTCACAGCAATCCCAAACTCCTGTTCTCAGCCTCCCAAGCAGCTGAGATCACAGGTGTACTCTGCCACACCCACCTAGTTTCTCTTTTTTGTGTAGAGACTGGGTCTCTCTCTGGCTTAGGCTGGCCTCAAACTCTGACCTCAAGTGATACTCCCTCCTGAGCCTCCCTGAGTGCTAGCATTACAGGTATGAGCCACCATGCCCAGCCTCCCCTTCCAGATTTTGATTCAGCAAATATTGACATGTGTGTGGGAATAACTTTTTCTTAAAGTTCTTTAGGTGCTTATGATGCAGTTGATCCAGAGCAATATTTGAAGTTTGAAACTAGCTGAATTTCCAACTCTGAGATTGAGATTTTCTGAGAGGCGGTCTAGTTAGATATAAAGACTCTGGATCCAGCTTTCCTGGCTTCACATCTAGCTTTGTCATTTGTTAATTGTGTGACACATTACTTCATTTACTTTTTCTCCACTGTAATTTTGATTTCCTTATCTATAAAATGGAGCATTATTTTGAGTATTAAGTAAGTATATGGATGCGTGTGTTGTACATGTGCACACACACAAGCAAATATAGCACTTAGAATGATACTGGCACATAGTTAAGTGCTAAGAAATGTTAGCTGATGGTATTAATATGTATTATGCCTTACTAGAGGCTGCACAGATAATCACGGTCAAACTTACACCATAGCCCAAGAAAACTTGGGCTTCTCTTTTCAAAGCACTAGCCTGTTTCCTTCCACTTCTGACTATTCTGATAGATTCCCAAAGTCCTAAAACATGAAGGCTTGGGAAGAGCCCTAGTGACCTCCTTGTGTCTGTGGTCATGGTTCATATGGCATCAGTCACTATACTGATGGGCTGTCCAACTCTGCCCCAGATAACAAGTTCATATCCCACGCCCCTTGTGCAGGCAAGTGCTGGTGGCTGCCGTAGCACTTTCTGTCCTGGAATTTTAGTGTGGAAACCCAAGCTTGGTTGCCCCCAGAGAATGGAGTCCTGTCTAGACTTCTTGCACATAGAAGTCAGAATTGGAGGGCTGTCTAATGAACAAACTTACATCAGAACCTCAAGGCACTTCTCTTAAGGATGAATGGGTATAAACCATGGTTGGGAGGAAAGACTATCATTTATCTTGTCTGGGAGTCACCACATGCTTGCACCACATGCTTGCACGGAGCTCTTAAAGTGTGGAGTGGAGCCTTGACTTTGGCCATGATCTTAGCACCTCAGTGCTAGGCCAGTTTGAATGGATCTTCAGGTGTCTCCCACATTTTTTACTCTGATGGCGCATTTGCAGAGAGAACTCTTTTCCCCTTCCCCAGCTGAGCTGCCATCCTCAGATGAGTGGCCAAGTCACCTATGTTCTTGTGCTGCTGGTACTCTGCCATCTAGCGTCGAGGGTTTATAACCACATATGCTGCTATTTTTCCTCATGGGTTGGTCTGGCAACAGAGGTACAATAGAGACAATTGAGCAGGAAGGAACTAAATAAGTTGGCTAGTTCCTTACCTTTCAGACTTGTTTAAATAAAACACTTCTATAAACAGAAGCTGTTTTGGAAACACAAAACCTATAGAACATGGAATCAGAATTGCTCTGGCTGAGAGGGAAGCAGCCCATATCCCATCCTGCACCCCCACTGTCCCGCACCACGGTTTCTGTGCTACTCAGAAGAGCGCCATCATCAAGTTCATCCCAGAGAAGTTAAAATAGGTAGAATAAGTAGAGGAGCAGAGAGTTAAACCCAATTTTTAACTCTCTTCTCTTGGTGGCCCCTGATTAGTCCACAAAGTCCTGGAATCACTCGTCCCCAAAAGGTAAATGGGAACACTTAGGAGAGCAACTTGTGTCCTTGGGTTTCACCGATTCCCAGGGGAGCTTAATACAACTATTTCAGCTCCTCATTGCTGTTCCTCTGACCCCTCCTCCTTCCAACCCATTCCTCTGCATAACAGGATCCCAAATTGAAGAACTCAGGTTGGCCTTTCCTGGTTGCTCCTGACACCACATCTTGGCCTGTGGCAAGTCCACAGACCCCACTCAGCCCTGGAATGACCTTCCACACCCAAGACTCAATGTGGCTCAGTGTAGTGAGGAATCTGGTCCCCAGGAGGCTCATAGAGACTTGCTGGAGAAGGGAAGGTAGCACTCCCACTAGATAGGAGTGACAACTAAGTACATGTATGACCCTGGCCTTGTCTGTCAGCTGCTCCCAGAGGAGGTGATGTGCAAGTCTGGAAAGCATTGCTTACACCTGGGGAGACCCCTTCACAGCGGGGAGGAGCAAGGGTTAGGCACATTCAGATATGCCACATCCTAGAGTCTTAAAGGGAGCAAAGTTCTCGCTAAAGTGACATCCTTGGTGCTGCCAGAAACCCAACCCTGTAGCTCAGCTGAACAGCCCTTGTTAGGTGAGTGTGGGCTAAGTGAGCTTACTCTTAGGACCTATAATTAATGTTTTTACTGAGCCCTGCTCTGGCCAGCACATGCTGGACACCAGGAACATGGGATTGTTTGACTTATGACTGGCCCCAGGGCAGTGTGATGGGGTGGTGGCCCAGAGGAGATGAACACAGGTATCTGGCGGGGAGGGGACAGAGCTCAGAGCTGAGTGTTCTGAATGGAAAGCCCAGACTGGGCAGCAAAGCTGTGCATTTCTGGCAAGGATGTGAAATGTGGCATATTCAGAGACCAATCCAATAAGCAATCACTAGGGCTGGGGTGGCGCAGGGTGGCAGGTGGTGGGCTGGAGTGAGGTAGGCTGGAACCCCATGCAGAATGGCTGAGTTAGCCCTTGCCCTGGGGGCTCTGTGGAGGCACTGACACAAGCAGAGTTTTCTTCTGGTAAGATCACTCAGCTGCTGTCTGAAGGTGTGTGTTCAACAGGGCCAAACTAAGGCAGGAGGGCAGCAGGGAGGCTGGGTCGGATGTCCATGGGAAACATGGTGAGGGCCTTCTCTAAGACTCAGTGGTACAAGAAATAAGGAAGATGGGTTTTAGGAATTTCTAGAGAAGTAAGTTCACTGGCCCTTGGCGGTGGGCTCATAGGTGAAAGAAAAAGGAGTGTCGAAGGTGATTCCCAGGGCTGACTTGGCCAGCTGAGTGGATGGTGGAGGTCTTCTCTCTGCCACTGAGAATACAGAGCCAGCATGCAGGACTCGGGAGTCAGGGCAAAGGTTATACCCAGGTGAGTGGGAAGTTTGTGGTCCCTGTAGGATGTCAGGTGAGTGGGGAGTTTATGGTCCCTGTGGGACATGCTTGATCAATCCTGTAGGCACCTGCATATGAGTCCAGCTCTTAAGAGAAGAGAGCTTCTGACCAGAGATCCTAATCTAAGACCTGGCAGCTTCTGAGTTGAACCTCTAGGGTGGATGTGCCACTCGGGGAGAATACAGCATGAAACAGGAAGGCAGTGAAAGGCACAGCTTTAGGGAAGTTTGGGAGTTGTGATGCCAGCACTGTGGGTAGTTGAGAGAGCTGGTCCTAATGGCCAGGTGCATGGGCTGGAAGGGCTTCTGGCAGCCTGACCCTTTATGAACCCTCTGCCCTCCCTGGGGGCACCCTTCGCCTGTGCCCCACCCCTGCCTCTCACCTCCCCAGGCCTCCTGTTTCTGGTCTTAAGGTTTTGAAACCTTGCTGCAGCCCAGTCCCCATGGCGTGTCTGTGTCTATTGCAGCAACTGCCTGCACGTGGTGGAGCCCATGCCGGTGCCCGGCCATGACATGGAGGCCTACTGCCTGCTGTGCGAGTGCCGGTACGAGGAGCGCAGCACCACCACCATCAAGGTAATGCGGCTCTCGGGCCCCAGAGTCCCTGTGCGCCATCTCCCTGGTCCTGACTCACCTACACACATAGTGTTTTACTCTAGTCTGGAATATTCCAAATGACTATGGGACTGGCTTTAAGGCTGGCCTAGTGCAGACACAAGGACTCAACGTCCCATGCCTTCCTGGAACTGGCTTTCTTCTCTGGTGTTTTTCCAGTGGCTTCCATTACACTGAGTACCCTGGGAAGGCTCCTCGAGACTCCTTTTCCCTCTGTTCTTTCCAGTTTTTTCCCTTTCTCTCTTCTTCGTTCCTCCGATAAATCTCTTTTGAGTGCCTGGTCCGTTCTGGGTACATGCCGTATGCTACAGGTGGAAAGGTAAGCCTGCCTGCCCAGAACTTAATCCACGTAAGCTCTCAAGGTGCCGTCTACCACCTCTAACAGGTGTCAGAGCTATGGGCCAGGGCTGGGTGGTGAGTGCTGGGGTCCTGGGGCTGGGAGGGACATCAGATTGTCCTTTCGTTTTATTCCTGAACCTTGTCATCAGTCAACTGAGTGAGTTCAGCAGAGAAATAGTAGACACAGACACCACCAAAAGGAGGGAGGAAGGCATCACAGGGTCCTCATCCATTCCTCTGCCCCAGGCAGGGCTTCTCTAGGCTCGTAGAAGCCATAGTGCTGCCTTAGTAGGGGCTTTACTGTCCCCTGAGCCTCACTGTGGTCTCTTAGTCCAGGTTCTTAGCATCCTGGGCCAGGCCACGCTCACTGATGTCTTACAGTGCTAGTTTATAAGCCTGTTTTTGCTTATCCTTTGAAGAATGTGGAAATAGCATCAGAAAATAATAATCATGAATTTAAAGACACCACTGAATCCTCTATCACAGTGGTGCTCAACCTTCCTGATGCCGCGACCCTTTAATACAGTTCCTCATGTTGTGGTGACCCCCCCAACTATAAAATTATTTTCATTGCTACCATAATTTTATGGTTGGGGGTCACCACAACATGAGAAACTGTATTAAAGGGTTGCGGCATTAGGAAGGTTGAGAACCACGGTTCTATCAGGTTTCCTCTTATTCTTTTTTTTTTTTTTTTTGTAGAGGCAGTCTTACTATGTCGCCCTGGGTAGAGTGCTGTGGCATCACACAGCTCACAGCAACCTCCAACTCCTGGACTTAGGCGATTCTCTTGCCTCAGCCTCCCGAGTAGCTGGGACTACGGGTGCCTGCCACAATGCACGGCTATTTTTTGTTTGTTTGTTTGTTTTGCAGTTCTGCCTGGCCGAGTTTGAACCCCCCACCCTCTGTGTATGGGGCCAGCGCTCTACTCACTGAGCCACAGGCGCCGCCCAGCTTTCCTCTTCTGAGGCACATTTGGAGGGAGAGTGGTCATCACTGCTGTCCTTCCCTGCCTGCACTAGGGAGCCCCGTGCTATGGTTCCTGTGCCCTCACCAGGCGGGCAGAAAGCAGCTGTCTCTCTCCCCACACAGGCACTGCCCTATTCAGCTGTGCAGACTGAGTTCCTTTTATCCTCCCGCCAGAGGTAACCCCTCCGGGAGCTTCCTTCTTTGAATTTGCCCCAGTGGATCCCACCTTCTGGAGACCAGATGGCTGAGACCTTAATTTCATAGCTAGATATCACTTCTCCCTGTTTGGCAGGGAAGGGACTTCCCAGTACGGGGACCTCATCAGATACCACTGACAAATCTCTCATGTTTTTTCTCAAGTCCTTCTACTCAGGAGACCCCCCCCCCCCAACTTCAGCGTAGTAAAGACTCAGCCTCCATTCTCCTTTCCTCTCCCTGGGGTGTAGGGAGAGGGATCTGAATATTCACCCTGTTTAAAGAAGCATGAGTGGCCGGGTGCAGTGGCTCACATCTGTAATCCCAGCACTCTGGGAGGCTGAGGCAAGTGGATTGCTTGAACTCCAGAGTTCGAGACCAGCCTGAGCAAGAGCAAGACCCTGTCTCTAAAAATAGCTAGATATTGTAGCAGGCACCTATAGTTCCAGCTACATGGGAGGCTGAGGCAAGAGTATCGCTTGAGCCCAAGAGTTTGAGGATGCTGTGAGCTAAGATGCCATAGCACTCTACCAAAGGTGACCAGATGAGACTGTCTCAAAAGAAAAAACAGAAAGAAAGAAAGAAGCATGAACACTGGTGCTTCAGTCAGGGAAATAGTTGGTCCAGTTGAACTCGCCAGTGATTGAGCTGAGCACCAAACTTGAACGTCTCCTTTTTCTCACCCCCTCTTTATAGTCAAGGTAGGGCCAGGCCTGCGATCAGAAGCCAATGGTAGCCAGGCTTTGTGGAAGCAGAAAAAGCATTTGAGATGGAGTCAGCAAATCTGGGTTCAAGTTACACCTCTACCATTTACAAGCCTTGGGGTCTAGGGTGAGTTCTTCTCAATCAGGTGATTTCTATCCCCCAAGGGGCATTTAGAGATGAGTAAAGGTACTTTTGTGGTCCCGCTAGCTGAGGTGCAGAAGCTGCCTGCCCCATCTGTCCTGCCCTCCGTGGTGGGTAATGAGCCTGTCACCAGGTCTGTTTTCTCCTTGCCTCCAGGCTTCTCCACCTAGTTCTTCCTTGCTCTTAGTTTTTGATGCCCTTCTACCCTTCGTTCTGGACTCTTCTGCAGCCAGGCAGCTGTGTTTCTGCACCCCCAGCCCTGAGAGCCTATTGTGTCAGGCTCCAGACGTCTCCCCGCTCATCTGTCTGCTGCCTTGACGCCTGCTCTTCAGGCTGTCTCGGGTTAAGACAGAGCCCATCTGTCTGAGGAGTAGGGCCCTCCCTTTTCCTTCCTGGTGCTCTTTCCTTCCAACCCACGTCACCTCCTAGTCCTTTCTCAGGGAGGCACTTTAGGAGCAGCAGCCAGCAGGGCACAGATGGCACCAGGATAGACACACTTTTCCCATCCCTGACCCAGGATATTAGTTCACAGCTGTGGCGGGTCTCCTCCCTAGGTCATCATTGTCATCTACCTGTCCGTGGTGGGTGCCCTCTTACTCTACATGGCCTTCCTGATGTTGGTGGACCCTCTGATTCGGAAGCCAGATGCATACACTGAACAACTCCACAACGAGGAGGAAAATGAGGTAACTGGGGCTCGGCGGCCAGGGCCCTGCTCCGAGGATGTGAGTCCCCAGTGCAGAACACAGAAGAGCATCACTTGAGCCTGGGTGGGATGAGTGTCTCCCTCGCTCCCACTTCTGTGCTCCAGGTTGCTCTCCTCCTGTTCAAATGAAGCAGGAGGTGGCCCTGGGTGGCCCTGACCCTGGCCTCAGTGCACACTGAGTTAGCCGGTTTTCCTTCATGCGTCTAAGCAGTGGGAAGAGAACCAATCAGGGCCAGTCACATGTAGTGGTAGATACACATAATACCCTGCTTGTTCAGACACTGGTGACAAACTGGTGGGATACTTGGAAGCAGCAGATTTATTCTTTTGTTAACTGATCCCACAAGCATCTGTTGAACACTTGCTCAGTTCAAAGCACAGCCCTGGGGTCTTGAGGGAAAAGTAGGATTTCGAGAGCGAAAGAGGAGTAAGGTAGATAGTGGTGCCATGTAGGGGGCCGTCACCATATATGCGTGAGGGATTTTGAGCATTTCAAGGATAAAGGTAGGCCTGTAGGAGTAGGGGCAAATAGAGTTGGCCAGTAAGTTTGGGCCAGATTATCAAAGACCTCAGATGTCATGCAAAAGGTTTTGGCTTTATTCAGTAAGGAGCTGGGGAACCGCCGACGCCAAAGAGTACGGACACCGTGGAGAAGAAACCAGGGTGGGATGGAAGGACATAGCAATAAGAGCTCCTCATGGAGCAGGATGGGGCGTGCACCGTGGTGATGGGATGAGCCGGCATGCTCCCTAGGACAACAGAGGAACCTCCTTGCTGAGTGAAGACTGATAGTCTCTTGTGCCTCTGTCTCCCTCACACACTGGCGCTGGGTGTAGGAGACTCAGGGCACCTAGCGGGTCTGCCAGCAGGGCGGACTGCTCCAGGCTACAGCAGCAGAAGCACACGGGCTCAATGTTGCTTCTGCTTTGTGAGCTTTGTGCCTAGGGCCGTGCTGCTGGAAGACCCTCTGTCTAGCCATGGAATGAGTGAGGCATTCTGTGATCTCGTGTGTGTCCAGGGAAGCAGCTAAAGGGGAAGTGTCTCAGCTGAATCCTGGGAGAATTAGTTGAAGAAATTGAGGAATGTTTAGCTTGTGGGGGATAAAACCAACTCAAGGAGGCACATGATCACTGCCTTCAGAAATTTGTAGGAGCAAGCTTAGCCTCACCCAGAAACAGAGGACCCTCAGCTGGGAGTTAGAGGAAGAGATTTAATAAACTGGAAGAGGAGTCTTGCTGACAGTGTGATTTAAGGATGGAGTGGGTAGGTTCCCTTTTAAGGTCGTGAGGAAGTTTCCCACCAAAAATAGAATGCAAGACTCAGGTCTTACGTGTGATGCTGCCAAGGGGACATGGGTCTGGGCTAGCAGGACAGAACAGGTCAGATCACGGAGGAAGCCCTGGCTGTTCCCATCAACCCTGTTGTCCCCTCTGTGTACGGGCCTGGGCTGTTTCCAGTCTGCCTGAGGCCACCAGCTAATGTGAGTTTGGTCAAAGGTGGAGCAGAGGGATTGAGCCTTGCCCTGTTGGAGCTGGCGGTGGCGTTGGCCGTTGGGTGGTCTGTGTTCAAGAGGAAGCCTTGCATGCCTACCTGGTTATTAATGTAGAGTAATAGCAGCTCTGATAGGGGAGGAGCATCGCTAATAAACACCCAGTGATTAGGGGTAATGTGGTAATTGCAGTCCTGGCTGGTGGAGTAATTGAGAGATGCAGCCTGATGATTTTCCTGGAATGCATGGCTCTCGGGCACAGCCTTGTCATCTCTACTGCCATCGTAGCTACGGAGCCAGAGGGAGGGCAGCTTGCCGTCTCTGGGTCTGAGCCCAGGCCTCTCTTTTCCCCAGGAGACTCCCACTTGGAGCATGTATGTAGGGCCTTAGGGAGTAAGGAGGGGTTAGATTTGGTTAGCCCATTTCCCAGAGGGAGAACCTGAGTCAGAGAGTAGACATTGATTTCTTAGGTGCAGGTTGGCTCAGTAGGAAGGATTATCTAAGGAGGTGACTTGGTGGGCAGTCGCCCAGGTGGCACTCAACACCGAAGCCGACGAAGCCACCTCTGTTTTATAGAGGAGATTTCTGCCCTGGGTGGACAGGATGATACCCCCTCACCTCCCACCCCAAGGTTCTAAAAGGTCATAAACATGTTCAGTTTCCTGTACACCCGGATCTGAGTATAGCCAGCATTGGCTGATTGAGGGCCGTGGCAGGTGGATCTCATCAGGCCTTTGGAGTGGGTAAGGAAATGCCCTCTAGTCCCTCATTTGGTATCCCCTCTTCATCCCTCATCTCCTGGGATTCTGTATGGTGTTCCTGTCACAGGTACCTGTGGTTCAGCAGCTCCGCTTCTCCCGCTATGTTCAGAAATGCTGCAGGTGGCACCGTGTTGAGATTTGCACAGGCCTTGTGTCTGCCCTCAGGGGTATAAGCTTCAAAACAGCCAAAGCCAGGTAAATGAGCAGGGACCATAAAGGCCGGCAGTAAGGTCCAGCCTTGTGAGGGAGGTGGGCAGGTGAGGAAGTTGGATGGATGCTTTGGGAGGTTCCTTCCCACTGGACAGGGGTTGGGGAAGTTATTTTTGTCTTTGTGCTGGTCTGAGGAGAGCTTTCTGGCACAGGAGGATTTGTAGAGGCAGCTTCAGATGGATGGGAAAGTGACAGGTAAACTGCTACAGGGAGGGTGGACAGGGTAGTGGGCCTAGACACAGCCCAAGGAGCTGGTCTTTACGGAGACTGAGGTCCGAGTCCTGCGTGGTGAGGGGTAATCTGCTGGCCTATTCTACTCAGTGCACAAGGATAGGGAATGTGGGGAGACTTGGGATTGGGGAGAGCATGGTCATAGGCTTCCAGCTAAGCAGCAGCAGAGCCAGAGCTGTAGCCATGTATCTGAGTTTATTAATGGTCTCTAGACCATTAAAGAGTATTTTCTTTAAGAAGGAGGCTATAACCGCAGCACTTTGGGAGGCTGAGGTAGGAGGATCGCTTGAGTTGGAGACCAGCTAGGGCAACATAGAGTAACCCTGTGGCTAAAAAGAAAAAAAAATTAGCTGGATGTGGTGGTGTATACCTATAGGCCCAGTTACTCAGAAGGCTGAGGTAAGAGGATCACTTGAGCCAAGTGTTTGAGGCTATAGTAAGCTATGATTGTATACTGTTCTCCATCCTGGGTGACAGAGCAAGACCTTGTCTCCAAAAAACCAAAGAAAAAGATAAAAAGACAAGACCATGTCTCCCCTGGGCTGGAGGGATTTAGTTTTCACCATAAGACCCAAGAAGCACAAAGTTGGAATAGCCTCTTGGGGTTCCTTGAGGGAACACCTAGGCCTGCACAGCTGGGTGACTTTAGAAGGAAAACAGTATCTAAGCTCCAGAGGCTTCCAGACCCCTTAGAAGTCAGAGGTGAGATATGGAGGTCAGAGATTTCTCAGGGTTGGGGGCCCCTTGGCTCCTGGGGCTAGGAGCTCTCTTGCCCTGGGGGTGGAGGACTAGGAGAGGAAAGGGAGGTCTCCCCTACAGCCTCAGCCTGAGTCCGTGGAGGGAGATGAAAGCCTGTCGTGTTCCCTTTGAAAGCGCTGGCAGAGCCTCAGTGGACCCAATTGCTGGGCGCTGCCTCCCCTGGGATTCCAGCCGCATTAGGCCTAATCCCTGGGCTCAGACACCCTTTGAAAGGAGGAAGCCAGCTTGTTTGCTGGGGCAGAGACGGCAAACAGAGCTGTTTTAGATGTGCAGGTTGGGCCCTCTTTGAAGAGAGACATAGAGCTGCTCTGAGGCTCGGATGTCTGCTGCTCACAGAGGTCTTCAAAGTGCTTACCCTCCCGGGGAGGTGGGCAGACTTCTGAGCCCTCTTTGGGAGAGGGTGTGCTGCGGAATTAAGGAAAGAGGATGGTGATGTGGGAACTGGAAAACACATAGGTACTATGAGAAGACTCAGGCCACTGAGGCATGGTCTCCCTTCCTCTCTGAGGAGGGGTGCACAGCTGTGTGCTGAGGGCCCTGGCCTAGGGGAGCTGACAGTGAAACAGGAGGGCAGTTCAGGCAGCTGCCTCTCCCCTGAGGTCAGGACAGAAAGGTGAGCAATTTAATAAACATTTCCAGAGCCTTCATTAGGGCCAGCACAGCACAATAGTTAGGCACGTAGCTTTGGAAATCACAGTCCCAGGTTGAAGTTGAGCTCTGTCCCTTAACCATCCACCGTGCTAGCTTCATGGTTTAGTTTTCTAAATCTGAAATGGGCATAATCCTTCGCACTTCCACATACCTGTTGGGATAGTGGGCGTGGAAGCTGTGTAGGAGTTTGCTTGTCCTTACAAATGAGATATGTCTTGGGTCTTAACACTGAAGCAGCGTTCAGGTTGCTGCAGGAAGGCTGAGAGGCAGTGCAGGCAGAGAAAGGACAGGTGGACCAGTCAGACGATAGGGCAAAGGGGAGGTGAGGCTGGGGATGTGCAGTTCAGCCAGCCCAGAGGCTGCCATGTGCAGCAGGGTGTTATTTGTAAGCTGCTGGGTCACCAGCCACCGTTTTTGAGCAGGGGAATGGTGTGATTTGGGCTAGGAAAGTGGCTCTGGCAGCAGCATGTAGGAGGTCAGGGTGAACCTCAAAGCAGAGGAATGGGAGAGAAGGGGAAGGGACAGCCAGAGAGGGGAGAACACCTGAGGTGGGTTCTCTCTTCTCTTCATCTCCTTGTCATCAGAGAGACTTAACCCCAGGCTAGTGCCAACTCAGAGTCAGGGTTTCTGGGCAGGCTAAAGAGCATTTCATCTAGGGTAGCTTGGTAGCCTCTGGGGTTGTTTATCAGCTCAGGTTTATTCACACAGATATCGAGGTTCTGCCAGGGCTAGAGAGAAAGGCCTTGCTTGATGTTCCTGACGCCCAGGTCCTTTCCAGGTGCTTAGTTCTGCTCTAACCTTGGGGAAAGAGACCACTCTGCTTCTTTGGTTGTCCATGTTGGCTCTCTCTTAAGGGAGAGTTCTAGGATAAGAGCTAAGTTCTGGTGGGCCAGTGGCTCCCGAGGTGCCTCTTCAGGGCCTAGCTCATCTAGATTGCCAAGCGGGAGCAGCCAAAGAAAGCCCCAGAGGAGTCCTGGCGTAAGAGCTGTGCAGACTTGGGTTCAGAATCTGACTTACTGTGCAACCTGAGTAGCAAGATGGCTCATCTTTCAGGAGTTTCAGCTCCCCCATCTACCAGAAGGGAATGATATTACCCATTTGCCAGGTTCACGAACCTGGGAATAATCCACATAAATGACTAGCAGAGTGCCTGGTACATAGTGGCACTTGTAGTCATGCCAGTCTGGTCCCCTGAGACCCCCTGGGAACCCATGCACATCAGAGCACTTTCCCCCTGCTTGGCAGGGGCTGTATCCCCACCTCTCTTAACTGGCTGTTTGTCTCCCTGGGTCCCAGAGACCCAGCCTCAGCGGGGAAGGGTAGGGAGTGGTGATCGTATTTCTCCTGCTTCTCCCAGCATCCTGCCACAGTACCAGCAAGGATGAGGCCCCACTCTGGGCCGTCTCTAGAACAGATGTGGAGTCTCTAATACCTTTTAATCAGACTATTAGCAATGGAAACAGAGCCTCTCAGCAACAGCTTTCCCCCACTTAGGAGCTGTTTGTTAAGACTTTACATGAAGGGGAAACAAATGATACTGTGGTAATGTGGTGAATTTCAGCATGTTCCCTTAATGCGGTGCTCTGGCTCTCCCTGGCTTCCCTGATACGCAAAGCAGGAGAAGAAGGGCAGGGCTGAGATTGTCCCTCCCCTCCCAGCCAGGCATCCTTCACTGAGGCCCTGTCATGAGGACTGTAGTCCCAGAAAGGATGAGATGGGACATGGGGAGGAAGCAGAACAGCTCCAGCCCCCAGAGCCAGGATGGCCAAGTCCAAGTGGGCCAGCGGCTTCCCAGGTGTCTCGTCAGGGCCCACCTCGTCTAGATGGCCACACAGGAGCAGAATTGGGTAGAGGCTTGTCCTTAGCACTGTGGCAGATGCAGCCCGACTAAAAGGTGGCACAGCAGCTGTGGTGAGTTTTCATAGGTGCTCCCCCTGGCAGTGGGCTGCTGGCTTTCCACCCCTTTCCTCTGCCTACTCAGTCCCAGCGCTAGGGCTAATGCCAGTAACCACTGTTGTTTGCTTACTGTCTGCCTGGTGCTGCTAAGGCTTTACCTTTGGTGTCTCATTGAGGAGATGCCTCTTCAGTCTTCGCCTCATAAACGGGGAAGTAGGTTCAGAGAAAATGGTAACTTGCCCAAGATCATATATCCAGTAGAGGTCAGAGCCAAGATTCAAAGCCAGATTTGTTTGATTCCAGAGTTTTCTTAACTGCTGTGCTAAACTACCAGGAGGGAAACTGAACATTTCTTGAGCTCCAGCTCTGTGGCAGCCATGATAGCAAGTGCCTTTCGTATATCATCTGGCTTTGCCACAGTCCCTCTGCTGATTGTAAAGCAGTGTATTTCAAGCCGGGTCACAGCCCATTAGGTCATGACATGAATTTTGTGGGTCATGACCAGGATTTATAAAAATTGAAATGGAAGCGCACAGAGAATATCAGACCGCATCATACTAAATACTTTTTCACAAAACGTCTTTGTGCCATGTGTGTATGTATACGTGCATATGTATTAGATTGTCTGATAACTAAAATTCCTACTGACAATATAGTGAAAAAAAGTCTCAAGTATTGGATTTGTCACATTGAAGCTTGGAGAAATAGTCACTTGTCCAGGACACACAGCTGCTCAGTGGCTGAGGTGCCTCCTCCCTGCTTTCACTGTAGACTTGGGGTTCCTCCTGTGAAATGGGCCCAGGGCATCTAAGGCCAGAAGGAGTGGGTCACCAGCCCAGTCACAGAGCCAGGAGTCCCAGTGGCCCCTACCTGATGCCACCATACCTACTTCTCAGGTATCACCTAATCTTCACCTAGCCTGGCAGAGGAGGCCTTCCCCAGGGCCTTGACAGGAGGTTACCAGAGGACAGTGTCCATCCGACTCACCTTTAGAGATGAGTGCTCACAAGCTGAAAGATGAATTACCCAGAGCTGCAAGGTTGATGGACCCCCCTCCCAGCCTCATCTGTAGCCAGCCTCCACTCTGCACTGCCCACCCTTCCTTACCCTCACTAACCCCCCGCACCAACACCCCCACCCCCAGCCTGGCAGCTGCATGGTGACAGAAGCCTTGCCAGCTCAGGGCATTAGAAGCAAAGTTGCATTTACTGGGCGGCTCTGGGCTTAGTGAGGTGTGCTAATCCCTTAAGAGATATGTGGCAGGAGATGAGAGGCAGGGAGAGCTAGGGAGGAAATCCCCACAGGAGTGTAGGCCTGGCCCTCGGCTCTAATTCCCCCCAGAGATCAGGTTCAGGTCCTGCAGGAAATGCATGGGCTCCAGAGCTTCAGAGGCAGAGAAGTGGTAATTAGGGGAGGATGCTTTTAACGACAGAAGCAGTTCTGAGAGCAAAGGGGAAGAGGGGTACTAGTGAGGGCAGATAGGGAAGGATCTGAGCTGCCCTAAGCTATCAAAGGAGGGAGTGGGCCAGACCAAGCTCTGCAGCGGGAATGCCGGGGTTGTGCTCCAAACTTCCATCCTCATCAGACTCTCTGAGTGATGTAACATCCCTTCTTTCCCAGGGAAAGTTAGCAGATCCTGTGGGTTTTGATCTTAAAATGTGCTACCCTCGGGCGGCTCCTGTGGCTCAGCGAGTAGGGCGCCGGCCCCATATACCGAAGGTGGCGGGTTCAAGCCCGGCCTCGGCCGAACTGCAAAACAAAAAAAAATAGCCGGGCGCTGGGGCGGGCGCCTGTAGTCCCAGCTACTAGGGAGGCTGAGGCAAGAGAATCGCTTAGGCCCAAGAGCTGGAGGTTGCTGTGAACAGTGTGAGGCCACGGCACTCTACCCAGGGCGATAAAGTGAGACTCTGTCTCTACAAAAAAAAAAATGTGCTACCCTCTCAGGGTAGCTTGACTGTAGCCCCTGGGCCATGGTGGGCAGGGCATGGGGGTTCCTCAGCCTAGGAGCAGTCCAGAGGGTATGGTGCATATCCTCAACAAATGTTACTGAGTGAAGTCTTGAAGCCTACACTTGGCATTCTTCTTGAGAGTTAGAAATAGGCAGAAAAGAGAGCCTGGGAACTTGAACTGAGCTGACTGTGTTATTGTGGCCCCAAAATGTGCTCCTTGGAGTGCTTCCTTTCCCAGGCCCAGGGAGGGAAGGATTCTACGTGCACTAAGTGCAGATTATTCAGGCACTAAGGCCTCCAGCAGGCTGGCACACTGTGCCAGGCTCGGCAGATGACAAGGCAAGGTCCTTGGAGGACCTTCCATTCTGGGGGGAGGTCAGACTTTGGGGTACTTGTGGGACATCCTTTCCATGTCAAACTTTCAGGACCTGAGCCCCCTCTAGCTCACCATGCCAGACATTCTCTTTTTTTTCCCCACTACAGGATGCTCGCTCCATGGCAGCAGCTGCTGCGTCCCTTGGGGGACCCCGAGCGAACACTGTCCTGGAGCGCGTGGAAGGTGCTCAGCAAAGGTGGAAGCTGCAGGTGCAGGAGCAGCGGAAGACAGTGTTCGATCGGCACAAAATGCTCAGCTAGATAGGCCGGGCCATCAGGAGGCCGGGCTGCCAGCCTGGGGATGCACGGTACCAGGGAGCCGCTCCTCCCCTCCCAAGGCTACTCTTCCCTGATCTTCCCTGTAAAAGCCCATGGCATTTTTCCTTCTCCCTCTCTTTAGAAATGTCGTACTCAGCTTGTTGTAATTAGGGAAGAGTGATGAGTCTCTGATCTCTGCTGTCTCCTCAGGTCTTTGGGGTTGATGGGAGGGGAAGGCAGGCGAGAGGGAATGGAGACATTCTAGGTGGCCTCTGGAGTGGACGGCGTCACTCTCTCCTTGTTCCACCCTTACCACCTTTCCAGCTCCAAATCTTGGGACTTGCATTACCCCTCAGAAGATGGAGCTGAATCATCAGGAACTCAGTGCCTGGGAGGAAGGTATGGCCTAGCACGTAGCACATGCTCCTTCTGCCATGCTTCTTACCCCCGCCGTCCTCCCAGCACCTCACCCGGGTCTAGCCGCTGTAGCAGCTCTTGTGGGAGCGCTGAGCCCACTGTGGTCTGTGGGCACCTGGAAGCTTGATGTTCCTTCTGTCCACACACTCCTGCTTTCTCGGCTGCCTGAAAGCACTCCCACTTCAAGAGGCTGGGCAGTCCCCCTACCTCTGCCCGGTGTCTATGATTGCTGAGTCAGACGATTGGACCACACGACACAAGAAGTTCAGCAGTGCGTCTGAATGCCATAGCTCCTGTCCTTGGATCACCACTTGTCCCTGAATTTCACTGTACCAATGCATGGAGAGAAATGTTTGTCCTTTCTATTGTCTGTAAATCAAGGAAGCCATCATTAAATTGTTTTATTTCTCTCACTTGCTGGATTTTAAAAGCTTTAGGAAACTAAGGATTTTCCCCAAGTGCCCTATAAGTGTAGTGTCCTAGAGAGGGAGCAGAACCTTATTGCCCTTGGTAGGTCCTGGCAAAGAAGTAGAGCTTTGGGAAGCCCGGGTGGCTATGGCAGATCCACAGGGGGATCTAGGCCAAGGCCCAGACTTGTCAGAAGTCTCCTCTCTGCTGATGAGGAAGGGCCTGGCAGCTGCAGCTGCTGCTACTTATAGCTCCTGCATTGCAAGGAGCACAGGGGAGCTGGCCCCTGGGGAATGAGCCTGAGATTTGTTTCATCTTTGTGGAGCTCTGAACAGCATCTGGTGGCATCCCAGTGTCTTACAGATACCGGAAATGCTGCTCACTGCAAGACCAATAAGTATCCCCAAATGAAAACCAGTAGGTAATAGGAGGGGGCAGGGTGAAGGAAGCCAGGAGAGTGAAGTTGCCCTGTAGAAGGCAGTGCCAGCTCCTTCCCGAGGCCATCCTGGATGGCTTAGCCCTGCATCAGCTCCACCCAGGATGAACAGGGTGCAGGCGCACCCAAGGAGTCTAGAGGCATGGTCTGTTCTGATTAACGTTTCTGCCCTCAGTTTGTCCAAATGAATCTGTACTGAGAACCTTTGTGTAGACCCCGTTGCTGGGTTCTTGGTGACAGATGGGGGCAAGAGAACAATGTGAGGTGGGAGTTACAATTTGCAACAGTTTTCCAAAGTTTAGAGCACTGATCTTCAACCAGTGTTCTGCGGCATACTAGTGTGCCCTGAGAGGGTCTTAGGTATGCCGCAAAAGTTTTTGAAGATCAGTAATTAAAATTATTTTCAAAAGAAGTTCAAAGCATAGTAGTAAGTATATTCTTTTTTTACTCTTTTTCTTGATCAACATAATTTAATTGTGCTGCAGAAAGTTAACTATAGGTTCAAGTGTGCCATGAGATAAAAAAAAAGTTGAAAAACACTGGTTTAGAGCTAAGTACAAGTACTAGAGATGGCCTTCCAGGAGCAGCAGAGACTTTGGTGTTAGTGGAAGCAAGTAATGGACACAGCCAAGAGGGGTCTGAATTGGTTGCTTAGCAGGAGGTACATAATGCCAGGCTGGGACACAGAAACGGTACTGCTGTCTTTGCCAGTGTTCATTCGCTGGGCATGTGGTTGGAATATACCAGGGCCAAGCACTGCCTTGGAAGCGACATTGGGCCCATTTTATTCTGTCAAGATGGGGATGCACTTATTTCAAGAGGCAGACAAAAGCAGGGCTTCCCAAAGGTGGAAGGACGGGGTTTTAGCTTATTAGGAATAACCAATTCAGAAATTAGTGTCTAACATTACCATATCTGCCTTCTAAAACCACTCTACCTCAAGTGCCATGTTTCTCTGAGTCTTGGTTATGTCCTAAGACGATCCAGCCTGACTTTAATACAACCACTAGCAACTATAGATAAGCCCAGATATAAATAAGGCCATCATATGAAAATTTAAAACATGTGGACTGACTTGCACTTTACATAAAAATTCAACTAGTAACCAAACATCTAAATATGTTCTAACTTTACATACAGCCTGATTTTCATACAATTCCAGAGCACACCTCATTATCTTTCTGTGAGTAATGGAATGGGGAGCCCCAGTGAACTGGTCAGCTGCGCTGTTCTGCAATCGATCGGTCCTGCCTGGATAAACAAGTAGGTTTGGCCCTGGGAGCCTCAGAAGTGTTCCCACAGTTAGAGGCAGGCACTCACCCCTTATGTAGCTCCAAGGATGTTAATGGAGATATAGAGGCTCCATGTGGCCTTTTTTCTTCACTCAGCCCAATTGTAGCACCCTCCTATTCCTGTTACCTGGCTTCCATCCTTACACATCTGCCAGCAAAATCCAGCCTGACTTCTCTGCTCCTCCCTGGGCAACTCAGTGCTGGCACAGGGCTGAGGGTGGCAACAGCAGGTTCATAGTTTCCTTCACGCTCCCACAGGGGCCATTAATCCTTCCTCAAGAGTCTTGAGGCTACTAAGCAACCTTCCTATATTTCCTCTTCTCCCTCCCTTAGAAAATCTTGACCTACTTCAAGGAAATTGAGGCCATTCATTGTGATCTCTTAACCTCTCACCCCCATCTGCAAATCTTCATTTGTACTCATCATGACCTGCTCTACTGTGGCCTTGGGCTGTCCTTTCTGTCCAGAGCCAACACCCACCCTGTACTTCCTAGAACCTCCATCATCTCTTTAGTCTTGCCTGTTTCCTGGCCCTTCTCAGGATAGTAGCATGGCTCAAGTCCGCTGCCTATAAAGAACCTTCTAGGGCTCTACACTCACACCTGGCTACAATGAAGTCTCCCTGTCTCTATGCCCTTTGCTATCCACTCGTGGTCACTCTCCCCATGGCCTTGCCGGCTGACCTTACTCTCCATGCTCCACTGAAACGGTTCTCAGCAAGGTCACAGGTGGCCCTGTAATCGCCAGTCCCGGAGGATGTCTCAGTTACTATCTTTCTGGCCCTCTCTGCTACATTTGATACTGTTGATCTTTCTCCTCTTTAGCAAATCCTGTGCTCAGCTTTTGGGACCTTGCCTCTTGGGTTGCCTCATTCTTTCTTATCATCCCTTCACCCTAAATGTGGCTATTTCCCAGGCTTCTATTCTCAGCCTACTCAGCTCTATCTAAGACAGTAGTTCTCACCCTTCCTAATGCCGCAATGTATTTTCATTGTTAAAAAGGGGTCTCAGCCCACAGGTTGAGAACCTCTGATCTAAGACGTCATGTCTTTCATGATGTTCATTCTGGAATCTCTATCTCTAGCCCAGACCTGCCCACCCTTGAGTTCCCAGAGTTGTCTCTCTGGCTCTCAGTTGGAGTTCCCCTCAGCACCCCAGAGACTGTTCAAAATTGGCATGTCCAAGCTTAAATTCATCTTTGCCTTAAAATTGGCTTCTTTCACATTCTTTTTCTTAATTGTTCAAGCTAAAAGGGTGAATCAGGTCTGGGCTAGAGAAAGAGATTCTAGAACGAACACCACCAAAGACATTACATTTTAGGTTGAGTTGAGTAGGCTGAGAATAGAAGCCCAGAAAATAGCAACATTGAGGGTAAAGTAAAGGAGGTCATCAATTCCTGATTC
The DNA here is from genome assembly GCA_963573935.1 of Arctocebus calabarensis. Classification (NCBI taxonomy): domain Eukaryota; kingdom Metazoa; phylum Chordata; class Mammalia; order Primates; family Lorisidae; genus Arctocebus; species Arctocebus calabarensis. The sequence continues at coordinate 27,249 of CAUYON010050301.1, forward strand.
TTCCCTGGTCTGCAGCTGTTACATCCAATTGCTCACAAACTCCCACCAAATGTACCTCCAAATAGCTCTGGAATTTGTCCCCTCTCCTCTGTCCCAGCACAATCCTTCATTTCTCATGGGATAAAGCAGTTCTTGTTAGAGCCTTGAGAAAGATTGCTTTACTCTGATCATGTCATTTCCCCTCTTTAAAATCATCAGGGACTCCCTATTTTCTAAAATATGAGTTTTTTCCTGGGGTCTATAAGGCCTCGAGGCCATGGTCTGCCTGCCCCTCCAGACTGTAGCCCCAGCACCAATCGGCAGGAGTCATAGCGTGGGGTGCATGCTCACCTAGGTGAGAGCCGCATCTGAGGTGGCAAGAGCTGGCTGCGAGCTGCCCCAAGCGGCTCTGTGTCCTGGGTAGGGGGACGCCAGCAGCTCCCACAGCTCAAGCCCTGCCCTGTGGGCTGAAGAGGGAACTGAGCTTGAAGTGATTGAAGGGCTAGGAGAGGGGTACTTGCCATCTGTCCCTGAGTACTTGCCCTCTACTGTGCAGGCGTCTCCTACAAGGCTCCTGGGAGGCAGGGGTGGAGTGGGCAGAGTGTGGGCCTAGAACTAGGAATTGACCTGACTTCTCAACCCAGCTACGCCCTCTGGCAATCCTTAACCCCTCTGTGCCAGCCTCCTCATGTGCAGTAATACCAGAGCCCGGGGCTTAGCCTGCATAAATGCCCATTAAATGATGGCTACCACAAGAGGGCTGGGGCTGAAAACTGCCTGAAAGACCAGTCTCCACCGGGGAAAGCAAATGGGGCAGTGAAGAACGTGAACTCAGCCCAGGACCTTGGGTGTAAATCCTAACCCTGCCACGTACCAGCTAGGCAGCTTAAATTTCCAACTCTGTATGTCTTCGTTTCCTTAGTGCGAAATGGGGAAACTACTGTCACCTGTGCTGGGTTGTCGTAGGGATTACGGTGTTCACACGAATAAAACACCCAGAGCAGCCTCAGCATGAGCACTCGGTGCATACCGGCTGCTCTCCCTCCCGTCGCAGTCACTGCTCGTGCAGCCTCTTCCCCATCAAGTCACAGTTCTGCGGGTTCAACAGGGACTTCCTTCTCAGCATTAGCAGGGGCCCTTCAGGCTCCAGAAGACCCTGACTCTTCGCTAGATCCCACCTAGTTGAAATTCCACCCATGCTTCAGGGGGGTGATTCCTCCCCTGGTCCCTCGCAGCCTGGCAGAAGGCTCTGCAGACCCTGTGTCCTCCTCCCCAGGAATGGAACTGAGTGCAGAGCCAAGGCTGTGGGCAGGCTGGCCCCAAGGGCACCTGGGCTCCCCTGATTCCTGCATGAGGTGGACATGGAGGGCCAGGGCTTGAGGCCAGGAGTCGGGAGCCCCAGCCCTGGCTCTGCTGCTACTTGCCGTGTGACCCCAGGCAGGGGAGGCCTCCTCTCTGAGCCTCAGACTCTCCAGATAGAGAGAGGACATTAGACTAGCCCGAGGTTTCTCAAAGTGCAGTTCACATTTGCGATTTTAGATGGTTCCCAAAAGAATAATTGTTACTCTAGTAAAAATATTACTCTAGTACTCAACATAGTTATTTAAAGGTATATTAGAAGAAAAACATTATTATATACACCATGATTTTTTCAGATCATGAAAGAACAAGTAAAAGGGAGCAGGGAAGTGAGTTTATGTGAAGAAAAACACTAGGGAAACAGTACACATGGTACTATAGACGGCAGGGATGTCGGAAGCAGCTGTGTGCTAATGCTGCCGAGTTGGGCCCCTGAACCAACTGATACCTACAAGGACTTCAGATCTATATCTGTAAACTCCTTACTCTCTCCAGACTTCAGTCCCCCCATGGATGACCAGGATTTAAAAAGTTTGAAGACAGGGTGTTCTCAAAGCTCTGTCCCTGCAGTGGTGCAAAGGCAGTTCAGACCAGACCCCAAATAGACCCACACGGGAAATCCCGGACCTTTCCCAGCCCAGAAGGGCATTGTGGGGTAGTAGCCAAGAGTGTAGACATCAGAACCAGACTACCAGGATCCAGATCCCACTGCCGACTCCTAGCCGTGTGACCACAGGCAAATCAATGTCTTCATCTACTCAACCAAAAAAAATGGAAATAGTAACTTACCTCACTCGTGGGGCTGTCGTGAGTGATAAATGTGTGTGAGTGTGTGTGGAACAGGGCCTGGCATGTACTAAGTGCTCGTGGGTATAGTTGTTACTCTTCTTTAATATGCATACAGTGGAAGAAGGGGTCTCCCCAGTGCAGCTGAGAGAAGTCCCTGTTTGCCACTCAGCCCAGTCCCCAGGCTGTGTCTGTCTGCAGTGTAGGATGTGACATGGAGGGTGAGGACTAAAGGCTGGAACACAGGTCTCCCCACTGCCAGCACAGGTCTCTCCCCTTGAGCCTCACCGGGCAGGGGTTGGGCTTTTGCTTTGCGGAAGGCTGAACTAGCAGGCTGCGTGTCCCTGGGCAAACCCCTTCCCTTTCTAGGTGCTGCTTTCGTCAGCAGATCACCAAGGAGTGTGGCCTTGGTGACCTCTGAAGGGCCCCTCCAGCCCTGGCTTAGGCAGCTCTGCAGATGTGCGGCATAGCTGCCCTGCAGTCCCCAGCAGCACAGATGCTGTCTGGGCGAGCATCCTCCCCAGCCCTGGACTGTGTCCCCGGAGAGCCACGCAGCCCTCCCCATCCCAGTCCAACCCCAGAGCTGGACTCCCAGTGCACCTGATAGCCCTCTCCCCCAAACTGGTATCATGAAAACTGCTCCAGAGAAAGTTGTTTTCACGTACCCATGAAGATTTCCCCCACTGTAGGACACACCCTGTGAGCTCCTGGGCTCTCATCCTGCTCACCCCGGATGCACTTCCTACACTCTGATTTCAGTTCCTCGTGCTGCACAGACTTCCACTCTAGAGGTGATCTGCTTCCCCCCACCCCAGCTGGGCCAGGCGTTCTGTCCCTCCCTCGGTCCTCAGCGGGCAGTGCCCTGGAAGGATGGCATTCCTCTCTTCTAGGCTCCAGCCTAGAGCTGCTGTCTCTTGCCCTGACTGAGGGCAGCCAATCACAGGAGTGGCCCTCTCTCCCCCTTGGGAGCCGATCCCAGATCAGAAGAGCCCCCCACCCCCACACCCCTACCACCATCCTCCCTCCCCTTCTGGGTGTGTCGCCTTTGAAGCTTAATCAGGTAAAGTGTACCTGGCTCCTGGTGTTGTGGCAGGGAAACCCGGCCAGAGGCTGCCGAAGGTGCCCCAGGGCAGCGGCAGCACTGGAGAGCCTGCAGTCCCCCAGGAGGCTCCCGAGCCACTGACCAGGAGAGCAGTGCTGGAGGAACAAGCCCCACAGAGGTAACTGAGCAAAGGTGGTGGCTGAGGGATGAGTTGGATCCTGAAATAGTGATAGCCCCACCCGGCCTGGAGGAGGGAGGCCTGGAGCATTGTTTACTCAGGGCTTAGTCACCCCCTAGGGCTTTCCTACCGAAAGGAAAGGAAAACAGAGCCAAGCCACCTGCTGGCTGGGGTGATGGCACCCACCTCCAATGGCAGAAGGCTCTGCTGCTGCCAAGGGCATTGCCACCTACTGGGAATTGTTCCCTGGACTTGGTCAAGGTAAAGGGTATGGGCAGGGGGAGAGCCTGGCTGGAGGAGGTGCAGAGGGGTGGTGAGAGCATGGCCGCTGGAGCAGACCTAGCTCTATTGCTTAGTGGATGTGTGACCACAGGCCATTTGCTCACCTGGGTCTCTGTTCCATCACCTGTTGAGTGGGTTAATAACAGTATCTGCCTCACAGCATGTTTGTGAGGATCAAATGACTAAGGCACTGAGACTGTTACAGTTCCTGGCACAGAGCAAACCTATATAAATATTTCAGTTGTTTTTAAATCCTGCTAGTTTCTAAAAGTGTGATTCCCCTTCAGTTCACTTAAACTCTCTGAGCCTCAGTTTCCTCATCTGTAAAGTGGGGGTGGGAAGTTACAATGAAGTGAACTTGAGGGGATTAAATACATTGTTAGCACACGGTAAGTGCCCGATAGAGAGCTGTCTCCTTCCCAGTGGTATGAGCCAAGATTCCATCCCTGCTAAAATACCATGTTTCCTCCCACCTAGCACTTGTGCTTTTTATCCTGCTCCCAGAGGATGCAATTTAGATGGGTGAGTTTCGTATTTTCACGCTGCTCTACCACAGACATTAGACAAAGCTGACATGGACATGGCTCTCAAGAGCTCCTGCGTTGCCATAGCAGTCATGGACTGGTGTCACACAAGCCCATGTGTTCAGCCATTGACTCAGCCCCCACACCCCACTGTTGGGCTACTCCCCGGGCACCTGCTTAGGTGTCTGGTGCAGGGCTGGGCCCTGCAGGAGGCAGAAGGGTCCTGCCCATCAAGGAACTTTTTTGCCTTGAGAGAGCAAATTGCAAATGTGTGGCAAGGTAAACAGCAAGGCAAGAGGACCGTGTGCAGGCCAACACACAAAGCCTGTAGGATTCGGGGAAGAAGGAGAAAGAGCAGAAACAGGAGAGAGAAGGGAAGAGAGCATGGACAGGGAAGGACACAAACAGCTTCCAGGAGGAGGAGCCAGATTGGCATGGGTGGTAAGGGAAGGGCTGATGCTCCCAGAGGGAACAACCCTGAGAGCACAGGCTTAGCGGGGAGACCAAGGGAAGAAAGACAAGAGGAGGAGCCCGCTGAAGCTGAAGGCTGGTCTGGGGATACGAGAGCAGGTTGGGGAGGAAGATGCAGACTGCTGAGGACCTAGACGCCAGGCCCAGCGGTGAGCAGCTGACGTTTACTGAGCACCGACCAGCTACCAGCCCGCTAAGGTGTTTCCTGGACCTTTTGTTTGTTCCTGGACAAACTCCTGGAATTTTGCAGTAACCCTGGGAAGTAAGTGTTGTTACTATCCTCAGCCTACAGAAGAGGAAATAGAACAGGCTTGCTCAAGCCCTATAGCTCAGAAGTTGCAAAGCCAGCATTCTAAACCACATTTGGCTGGCTCCAAAGTCCCTGTTCAAGATATGACAAGTTCAGAGAGCACCAATTCCCTCTGAAATAAGGGTAACCCTATGTGTATCAGAGAACCTCAATGACAGAAGGTCTGAGGACCTCAGCCACTAGGAGAGAGACCTGGAGGGGGAGGCAGTGCAGAAACCAGGACCACAGTGTAACCCGGCCACGAGTCCAGCCTCTCCTAGCCTCAGCTTCCTCCTGTGGCATGGGGGCTGAAGATGTCCAGCTCAGAGGAGCACCCTGAGGACCAGATGAGACCCAGCATGTGAAGCATCACAGTGTTAAACAATGTAGGTTCATGAACTCCTTTTCCCCATTACAGGTGCCACATTCCCTAAGCTCTGGGGCAGGGAGTCACTTCCCACCTATAAATTCTCCGGGCCTATGATCTGGAGGGGCCAACAAGCCCATCTTCTGTGTGAATCCTCAAACTTCGTTCTGTGGCTCCAAGGGCTTTTTCCACCATGAAATACCCATCACCTATAAGGAAGATGTCCTTTTGTGGAGAAGGGAGTGAGAACCCTTCTATCTATGTTCTCCTGACTTGGCAAGGATTCAGGCCCCCCAGGCATCACTCTCAGCTTGAGGTCAGCACTGTGGCCTAGTGCAGAAGGCCCCTGGGAAGAGACAGCCATGATGGTGGGCAGGCATTGGAGGGCAGGGGGCTGGTAAGACGTACACCAGGGTAGCTTCCTTGCTACCCTCACTCTAGCTCCCTGGCTTGCCAGCCTGTGACCCCAGCTCCAGGGCCAACTGTTCCACATCAAAGGAGGCTTAGGCACAGCTTGAATTTCTGGGGTCAAAGCTGATTTCCCCTGCAGAACTGCCTGGTTCACTCTAGCCATGCCTTCACTGTGCCCAGGAGACAATTTCCTTCCTCTTTATTTTCTTTGAAATTAACATTGATTAACCATAAAAATGCAAAAACACTCTTGAGCACCTCCTGTGTATAACCAATGATGAGAACAGGAATCGTAGTAACTTGCATTTGAACAGTGTATGTATTGCTTGAATGGGAGAGATCAGGTTAAATACTGGGTTCCCAGTCACAATCTGGACCAGGGTACAGGCCTTTCCCTTCCATCCGCCTGTTAACCCCAGCATCCAGGCCCATTAAGCCTGTTGGACTCCGTTAAAGGTATTTCTATTCTCCAAAAGGCAAGGTAAGGAACAGTTTTATCTTATGGTAAGATTTGTCCATGGAGTCACATTAGCACTTGTTAGCAGCTTTGGAATAAGAGTCCAGGTATCCTGGGTCCTGTCCCATAGCTTCTTCCTCTACTTTTGGGTGCAACTGACAGCAAGGGGCAATGGTGAGGACTGAGTAGTAGGAATAATGTATGGAACAGGCTTTCTCTCTTCTGAACCTCAGTCTTATTCTTCTGGGCTACGAAAGACTCTTCCCTAGACAGGATAAGATGATGATACCTAGCCATTCCCAAAGTGTATACCAGTTTCCCTTGAGTGTGGGGATCAACATCTGTCAGCTGTGTGACCTTGAAAAAATCACTTTACCTCTCTGTGTCTCAGTTTTCCTATCTATAGAAGGAAACTACCTACCTCCTATACTACTTCTACTACCTCCTATACAGTAGTACCTACTTTGTAGTATGGATTAAATGACTGTGTGTGTGACTCTGTGTTTGTGTGTCTGTGATTGAGACTAGTGCTGGGTGTGGTAGCTCATGCCTGTAATCCCAACACTTTGGAATGTCGAGGAAGGTAGATTGCTTGAGCTCGGGAGTTAGAGACCAGCTCAGTTTTGCTCCAGCTTGAGCAAGAGCATCTCTACTAAAAATAGAAAATCTAGCTGGATGTTGTGGCAGGTGCCTATAGTCCCAGTTACTCAGGAGACCGAGGCAAGAGGATCACTTGAGCCCAAGAGTTTGAGGTTGTTGTGAACTATGATACCCTGGTGCTCTATTCAGGGTGACAGAATGAGACTTTGTCTCAAAAAAAACAAAAACAAAAACAGAGAGAGAGAGAGAAAGAGAATAGTGATTGGCTTGAAGTCTTATATGAAGGTTAGTTATTATTCTCTGGTCCAAGCACACTCCAAATTCCAAGGTCTCAGTGGCCACTGTTCCTAAAGGTAAATCTAACAAGTCCCTTGGTGATAAATGCAAGAATAAGCTTTCCGGCTCAGCGCCAGCCACGCCACGTACACCTGAGCTAGCAGGTTCGAATCCAGCCCGGGACCGCCAAACAATGACCACTGCAACCAAAAAATGGCCCGGCGTTGTGGCGGGCACCTGTAGTTCCAGCTACTTGGGAGGCGGAGGCAGGAGACTCGCTTGAGCCCAGGAATGGAAGTTGCTATGAGCTGTGATGCCACAGCATTCTATCCAGGGTGACAGCTTGAATCTCTGTCTCAAAAAAAAAAAAAAAAAAATGAGCTTTCCTCAAGGCTCCCTGCAGGCTTAGAAGGATATTTGAGAAATCATTCTTTTTTTTTTTTTTTTTGAGACAATCTAACTTTGTTGCTCTCAGTAGAGTGCTGTGTTGGGCTCAAGCAATTCTTTTGCCTCAGCCTCCCAAGTAGCTGGGACTATAGGCACCCGCCACAACACCCAGCTATTTTTAGAGATGGGGGTCTCTCTCTAGCTCAGGCTGCTCTCAAACCCGTGGGCTCAGGCAATCCACCCACCTCAGCATCCCAAGTGCTAGGATTACAGGTGTGAGCCACTGCACCCAGCCAAGAAATCATTCTGACACTTGCTGCTTTTACCCTTCAAACAAGTAAAGGGTGTCAGCTGATTGGTGGCTGCTTTAAAAAAAAAAAAAAAGGAGTCACAGAAAAACAATGAAAATCCTTTGATATTTGTCTAGAACTTTGCAATTTGCAGAGTAGTTTTACCAACTTACTCATTTGATCATCAAACTGACCTCTTAGGAGACTGAACACCCATTACTGTCCACTCGTCCTAATTTTGGGAAGTCAGGGGCACAGCCAAGACAGGAACACAGTATACTTACCTTTACACTATGCTGCATGGTTTTGCTTCCTCCTTTCAACTCCTTTTGCTTTTACCTCTGGTGAGATTGGTCTCCGCTGGGCATAGTGAGTGGGGCTTACTTGAGATTACAACTGCCTGGCTATGAACCCCAAAAGTGCCATGTACCAGCTGTGTGATCTGAGGAAAGTTGCTTAACCATTCTGTGCCTTGGTCTTCTCGTGAGTAAGAGGGGGATACTATCAGTCCTGACATCATAGGCTGTGATGAGAATTCTGCTCACATACATAACTTTATAATAATCTCTAAGGTGGGTATTGTTACCCCCATTTTGCTGATGAGGGAAATGAGGTTGGTAGAACTCAGTAACTGGCCTAAGACCACTTAACAGTAAGGGGAGAGCTAGGATTCATTTGGGTGAGATTGACCTAAAGCCCATGTTCTTTTGCTTCTCAGGATGCTTTTCACATGGGGACTCCTGAGCAGGTGAGGTGCTCTGAGGTTTTCCTCCCACCATCCCAGGGGGTTGGGAGGTAGAGGCATGATACTCTTCCTGAGGAATGGGTTAGCTGACTCTAGGAGCATCTTCCTGTGACTCCCTAGGATTGCAAATGCAAGATTATAGTCAGGGAATTAAGAAGGACCAAGCCCCTCACCCAGCTCTGGCCCCTGGGAGATCCTGTAATAATCACAACTTAAGAAAAAGAAAAAAAGCAAGGGACTGCTGCCCAGCTAAGAAGGCCCTTGAGTATCCAGACTCCAGTAAGTTGCAACCAGGCTTGTCACCCTGAGCCTCAGTTTCCTCTTTTATAAATAGGAACAACGATCACAGGAACAACCTCTTCGCAGATGAGAGGATTCAGTGAGATAAGAAAGCAGAGCAGCAGAAAAAGCATTCAGCATCAGAAAGCTCCTAACCCCATGAGCCCTCCTTTCTCTGCCCTGTTTGAGGGCTTGGTGGTCAGCCCAGGTCAGAGCTCCATGATGCTTTTCTCTTGGTGAAAGTGGCAGTACACAGGTTGCTTGGAAGCACCAGAGGTTTTCAAAACCTAAGGTAGGAAAGATGGTCCTCTACAGCTGAGCAGGCAGAACATCTGGACTCCTATTCTAAATCCTCCAATAAGTGCTAATGTGACTCAGTGGGCACATCTTACCCTAAGATACAGCTGCTCCTTACCTTGCTACCAAAAAGCACCATCCTGAACTGATCAACAGTCAGATCTCTCCCAGAGTGGTCGGAGAAGAACTCACTTTCCTCAAAGTGTCCGCCACAGCCATGGGTTCCCTGTCAGAAGGGACATGTTTAGCCAATTTCCGACCTCAAGCTCCCAACTCTGGCCCTGTCCCAGTGAAGACAGTGAGAAATGCTAGAAAGGTAAAGCTATGTTGTCTGCTTTGCAAATAGGCCAACCTATTCCAGATTCCCATTTGCCTCTGCTAGATGAACCTCCCCGGGGCTTCATTCAACAAATATTTGCTGAGCACATACTGTGTTTCAAAGAAGTACAAGGCCTAGGTTTACAGCCTAGGTCAGAGCAGTGTCAGGAAGAACCCTAGGAGAAGAGAGCTCTCAGGATGCCAGTTGGTCATGCAGAGTATAGGGCTGGGGACAGGGGAGGTGGAGCTGGGTGAACACCAGCCACCGTGGGAGAAGCCTGGACAGGGATCAGCCGGTGATACATATGAAGCCATCAATAGCAAGTTATGATAATGTACTAGCCCTGTGGACAGTTAAAGCCTCTGGCAGTATGTGATTATGAAGGGCTGATACTGGTGGGCAAACACTACATGCTGCACAAATAAAAACGACAAGTGTTAGGAAGGAGGCCCGGGAGGCCCCACCGGCAACTTACCTTCTCCGCTGCAAGTCAGATTTGAGAGCTATAAAGTTCTTTGCACAGTATTTGATGGTAGTGACTCTCAGTAAACTTTACAGGCACAACCGTACACATAGCATGGACATAAAAGGGAAAGCGTGGTGTGCCTTGCATCATGAAGAGAGCTTGTGGAAGAATGTCAGGTACCTCCTGCCAAACACATCTGCTCAGCTGGGCAGAGCTAGTGAGGAATGGGTGCTGTTGGAGGCAAGGAGTACTCCTTGCAGAGAAGAGCTAGGACCTCTTGAAAAGGCAGGCAGAAGTCTGCAGCTAATAGCCTGTGTCTACTTAACGCAGTCCATGGGCTAATTCAGTTAGATTCTTTCAATAGTTATGGGGGTGGAGGGCTAATGTGTGGAGGAAGAGCTCCTACTCACTCTTTAAGAGTGCTATTTTTTAAAATTCAAAACAAATAACAAAATATGTAATTGCATTTTATGGACCTGTATCCAAACATAGTTAAGTGATGTGAATTGCTTTGCAAACTCAGGGAGAAAAATTAGTAGATGTTGACAGTTTTCTTTGGGAGTTCTCTCTTATACCTGAATTTTCGGATAGACCCAGAGACTCATAGTCCCCAAGGGGAGTTGTAACAGGAAGGTATGACTTCCACCCCATGGGGTCAGAACCTAGAATTTCAGCCGGCTTACTGACATTGCTTCTCATTACCACACTGTGGCGCTGTTGATAACTGGGGCTGTCCCCAGGCTCTGCTCAGAGTTTCTGAACGCAGGCAAGCAAGTTTCTCATCAGAATTCCAGGGGTACAGCTCCTGATGCTTGACTCAGTCTAATTACACCCCAATTCTCATCTTCTCAGCAACAAAACTCCATGGTCCACTCTCCTAAGAACATCTTCAAGGGGGTATTACCTCCCCAAGGATAACCAAGATGGCCCGCAGTATCTCTTTCACCAGAGCAAAAGCTAAAGAATAGCACAATAATTTTAATCTGCAGAGGTACATCAACAGCAATTTAATTTAATAAGATCTTTTTGTCAGGTCACTGCAAACTTCTCTGATCCTTTGATCAGATGTGAAGCCACAAGGAGAAATACAAGAGGAAGAAGAGGGAGATTGAGTAACTGTTTAAGTCTCATTTTTCTCATTTGGAAAACTAGATAATATTAACACCTATCTCAAAATAATTACGTGAGAAGCCAATGAGATGATTCATGTAAAGTACTTAGGAGGATGTCCCACATATAAGTAATAAATGGTAACTATGACTATCAGTATTATTATCATTTCACTACAATGTTTATTTACTGTCCTATCCTAGTACCTAGAACAGCCCCTGTATATGGAAGGTCATCAGTACATATTTATTGAATGAATATCATGCCACTTAACAATGTGCCACTATGTCCCTAGGCTTCTGGAATGGGGCAGAGGATTCAATGAAGAAATAGAACACAATTTACTTGCGGGTGTATTCTCACCTATGCTTTCTGGCAGGTTATTGGTTCTTTTCTAATGGTAAAGACAGAACTGGCTTGAAAAATACGTGGATCCTCTGTGAGGCTTCTCTGAGTCACTTTTCTGAAATGTTTTATAAAAAAAATAGTATATGAGAAAGATGAGTAAGTTATGAATATTGAATCAACATGAACAAATATTAAGTTGTATTTATTAAAATTATCATTTAGATGTAAATAAACTTTTGACCTCTAAGTTAAATATGGACAGGGATCACAGGTACATTACAGTCTGGCTCCCAAATTTTTACAAAAAAGAAAAAAAAAGGCACGACTAGAGAATGATTCCAAGCACACTTTATGTATCTAGCACCGAGTGAGGGACTGAGTAGTATTACCTAAGAAATAAAAGGCCTATCCCCTGCCCTCTAGTTGCTTACAATCTAGCTTAGCAGTTCTCAACCTGCTGTGGATCACAACTCCTTTTTAACAATGAAAATACAGTGTGACATTAGGAAGGTTTTGAATGCACAACCTTGAAAGCCCATGTTGGAAGCTGGAAATCTCAGGCAGTCAGGATGGGCAGGAGCTGGAATCTAAAGGCAGCAGGATTTGGTGATGCAAAAAGCAGCACAGAGAAAGCTACAGAGTCAGCACACGCTAAGATGTGAAGTGAGATCAGGAACAGGCAAAGAGGAGGAGACTGACCTCAGGAGGGGACTGACCTAGGAGACTCTCCTCAGGAGGAGACTGACCTAGAGAGCTGAGGGTCTGTTTGGGAGAGATCTGTTAGAACCTTCTCTTGAAAGCAATTCGAGCCCTTTAAGCCTATTGAGAAAAGGGGGGAATTATGTGAATCTGTCCTGATGTCTCATACATACATTTGCTTTTGTCTCTGAGAACACATCCAAGTCTCCATGATGCATATAATCACTGTTGATTTTTCTTGGTTTGCATTCATCATAGATGACAAAGCTAGCTGGGAACAGACTCAGCCTGCACAAAGGACAAAGGTGAAAGGTTGTAGGAGACACTTGGAGGGCTCTGAATCTATCACTAATCACTCCCTATCAGGGAAAGAGCTGGCCCCTCCCTGTCTCTTGAAGAGGCCTTGCCCAGTGTTCACAGCCTCACATTGCCTCTGTCAGGCTTTGTACATCCCAACAACACCTGAGTTTCCCATCAAAGACACATTTCCTTCAATAAAGAGTTAGATTTAGTTGACTGGTGGTTCCTGCTGGCATTCCTACTGCTGATTCAATGGGCAGACTCTGAGCCCCTTTTAGATGTAAAGCCCTGGAAGGTGTCAGTGATGAGACTTAATTCCCATTCTCAAAGGAAGTAACATTAGGCATTTTAATAAGCTAGGCTGTGTAGGAGGTGTTTCTCATATTCTACTAACCTCCTGTCAAGGGTGTTTTTACTGTCCCACATATGGAAACCACAACATAAGGTGGTCAGGCAACCATTAAAGTGTGAACACAAGATTTTCAACCCAGATCTACACTTCTTCAGCAGCCACATTGTCCTACCCACCCTGTGAAGTTGACAATCCCATCTGAGGGTGGGAGTGACACAAAGAAACCCATCATACAGGCCTTTCCTAATTGATATTTTCACTTTCTTCTTTAGAAACGTTCCCCTGGACTCACTCTGCTGAGCTGGAGCACTCCTAACAGCAGCCATCAGGGTGGGCGCTGGGGACAGCCTGGGAATCCCAAAGGCCACCAGGAACAAGACTCAGTAGCTGCTCCCCACCCTCGGCGCGGAGCCTAGGGTCAGTGCCCGTGGAAGGTGCCCGTGCTGGGCTGCAGGAGGAGGCAGGCTGCGCAGGTCTGTTGGCCTGTTCATGGGTGCGGTGGAGGAGAGCGAGCGCCCTCGGAGCTCCGCGGCGCCACTGGCTGAGTTTGAGAAGGTACTTGTCCGGCCTCTGCGAGGAGCCACACCTGCCCAGGACGATGGTTCGCGTTAGAGAGTCCTTGGAAATCACCCTAAAAGGAGAAAGGAGGCCCTAGCAAGACCCTGCTGGCGATGTGACTTGCCCCTGTAGTCAGAGACCGTGTAGACCCTAGCAGGGGCCATCCGGTGAGGGTCACTCTGGGTCCAGCTCCACTGGGCCCCATGAGCAATAACTTCTGCCGGACCCTGATGGAGCGGAGGTCCGTGGGGCCCCCCAGCTGTATGCAGCTGGCCGTCGCGCCACCTCCCCGGCAGACGTCCCTGCCCCCGACCAAGCCACTGGGCAACGTGCCCTTCCTGCTGTACCCTGGCCACCCCGAGCTGCCCTACTACGACGCCTACGCGGGGGTGTTCCCCTACGTGCCCTTTCCCGGCGCCTTCGGGGTCTACGACTACCCCTTCGAGCCCGCCTTCATCCAGAAGCGCAACGAGCGCGAGCGCCAGCGCGTTAAGTGCGTCAACGAGGGCTACGCGCGCCTCCGCGGCCACCTCCCCGGCGCCCTGGCGGAGAAGCGGCTCAGCAAGGTGGAGACGCTGCGCGCCGCCATCCGCTACATCAAGTACCTGCAGGATCTGCTGAGCGCCGCCCCAGACAGCGCGCAGCCCCCCGCCGCCCGCGGCCTCCCCGGCGCCGGGCCCTTCCCCGCGCCTCCCGCCTCCAGACCCGACTGCCCCGGTCGCAGCGACGGCGATGCCCAGGCGCCCCCCTCCCTGGTGCCCGAGTCGTCCGAGTCCTCCTGTTTCTCCTCTTCGCCTTTCTTTGAGTCGGAGGAATCCAGCCATTGATCGACCCGTGGCCCGGGGATCCGGGAATGGGACCCGGAGCAACGTGGGGCTTCTTGCTCACCCGCGGTCCGGCGCAGGCTCCTGACACTGGGAGGTCCGCGGCGTTCCAGTGTGTGTGACATCCCCCTTCCTCCACTAGCTTGGGGCAGAGGGGCAGGATCAGGCATACGAGGGACACGATAGAGACCGGAGGAAGTCAGTGGGCACAGAGTGACAGGGCCTGGGACAACTGTGGGTGCACGCTTCGCCCCCTTTAGTCTGCAGCGGGACAGCCCCCCATACGGCCCTTTTCAGGTGACTCTGCCCTCCCTCGCTTTGGGGACAGTCTTGTCTCTGTTGATCTCTCCTGGCTCTCCACGAGATGGCCTCAAATACTAGATTGCCGCCCCCCCCACCCTCCCACCCCCGTGGGAGCAACTCAGAGGAACGGTTGGAAGGCCACACTCCTACTTGCGTTCAGTAGGCGGGAATGACGGACGAGGCGACGAGTACCGCCGGGTGGTGCTCTCCAGCTTCCTTGTTGGAGGGCGATTACCCTCTCCGCCGTGGCCCAATGAGGACTTCTTGTTTGTTCCCAGGTTGAGCAGGGACTGCGGTTTATTCTCCCCAGCTTGTAAGCCTGAGGTGGGGGAGGGGTGAGGGAGTGTTGGGGTACATTGGCAGTGGGGTTGCACCAAATAAAAGCACCGTTGAGTTTTTTTCATTTGTAGATTACTGTCCGTCCTCACCCACCCTGAGACCCCTTTCTCATTTCCACTCCCAGCCCAGAGCACTTGCAGCCGGGATATGTCAGAGGTCTGCACAGTCAAGATTGCTCCCAGAGCCTTCCACCCTCCTGGGGAGAGGTTTAATGTTTCCTTGACATTGGGTGGGAGAGGGTGGGAGGACTCTTGGTCTGATCCAGCAGATACTGAGATGGGTGGGGGTGCTGTGAAGCTGAGTTAGGCTGTGGGAGGAGGGCACATCACAGGGCACCCTTCCTAAACTCTACTGCCCTAACATTCTATCCTGTCTCTGACTGCCCCAGCCCCACCCGGCGCCTGTGTGTAAGTTTCTCCTCCCACCCTCAGGGGACAGATTGGGATGTCACTGGCTGGGGTGGATGGAATGACAGCTGCCTGGCCTTAGGAGCTTCACTGGGCAGCAGGGAGCCGAGTGGAGGCTAATTTTACTCCCTGGGAGCAGTGAGAGTAATCATCCTGCCCCCACTCCCACCCCTGCCCCGTCTGGCTCAGCAGGGCAGCCCTAGCACAACAGGCTCAGCCGGCCTAGTCCCCAAGGTGGGGGCACTGGGGACGCAGGGAAGAGAAGACAGTGGAGTGGGGGAGCAGGAGAAACCAGGGTGCCAGGGAAGGCATGGAGCCACCTTCACACCAGGACGAAGGCCTAAGGAAGAAACAGTCCAAGAAGCAGGTGCCCGAGATTCTGCCGAGGCCACCCCGGGCCTTGTTCTGCCTGACCCTGCAGAACCCCCTGAGGAAGGCCTGCATCAGCATCGTGGAATGGAAGTATCCTTCAGGGCCCGGGTCAGCGTGTGTAATGTTGGGGAGGGAGACGGGGGTGTCAGAGCACACACTTTGAGGGCCAAGATGGGGGACTTGGAAATGGAGTGAACTACAGAGTGGCAAGAGGAGTCTTTGGGATGGGCCCTCAACTAAGGAGGAGAGGAGGAGGAGGAAGAGAAGGAAGAGGAATTGGTGGGGTTCCTGGGGCCTAAGTGGACAACTGAAGTCTTGGGCAGCAGTCAGAGATGCCCACTGATCTTCTGTGGGAGGGCCTTGTTTCCTGGGGACTGTTCCCAAGTGTGCCCAAATCCACATATCATAGGTGTCACTTAGGTTTTTGAAGCAAAGTCTCATTTTGGAATAGGGTGGGACTAGAAAAAAAAAAAGAAGAAGCATCTTTGAGAAAACCCTTGCTTGCGGGGTTGAGGGTGACAGTAAAGGGAAGGTTTCCACAGGGGGTAAGTCTCAGCGGGGTGCGGAGCTGGGGAGGAATTGTCCAGAAGGAAGACCCTGCCCTGAGTGGCCCCAGACACAGACCCACCTCCCCTGGCTGTTTTAGCTGAGACAGACCACCATGGGGACAGGGGTTTCCAATCCCTCGGTGTATTCATCTTAGCTCTGGGAAGAAGACTGATGAAAATATCTTAGTTATTTGGGGAAGGGAGGAAGGAGCTCCAGAAGGGAGAGGAGGCCTGTATCTAGTGTGTTCTGAGGGTGAGGGTCAGGAATATTTGAAATAGTTCTGAAGAGTTCCGGAAGCCTGGGCTCCCACCACCTGTTCCCTGGAAGGACCAGAGAAGCTTGGGGCCAAATGGAGATGATTTGGGGTCAGGGTCTGCGTGGCTCCCCACAGCTGCTCTCAATCAGGCCACGTCAAGCCCTCCCTGGCCTCTCCTTTTCTGTCTCTCTCTGTCAGATCAGGTTTTACCCCTTGAGTTCTCCTCTCCTCCATCCTCAGTTCATCCAGGCCTTCTCCTATTGTAGGCCTTGCCCCCATGACCATCCTCTCTTCTCAAACACCGGAGGATGCTGGAAAGGGAATGGGATTTTTTTTTTTTTTTTTTTGAAACAGAGTCTCACTATGTCACCCTGGGTAGAGTGCTGTGGCATCACAACTCACAGCAACCTCGAACTCTTGGGCTTAAGTGATTCTCTTGTTTCAGCCTCCCAAGTAGCTGGGACTACAGGTGCCCCACTACAACGCCCAGCTATTTTTTTGTTACAGTTGTCATTGCTGTCTAGCTGGCCCCGGCCGGGTTAGAACCTGCCAGTTCTAGTGTATGTGGCCTGCGCCCTAACCACTGAGCTACGGGCACCACCTGGTAATGGGATTTTTCATTCAGGCCCATCTACATAGCCTGCCTGCCTGCAACACACACACACGCCTGTGCCCCCACCCTGATTTGCTGAGCTCCTGCCACACTCACTTTGTAATGGGTCAGCAAGTCAAGAAAGTCATGGGCTTGCAGCACCCTCTGGAAATGGCTGTGGAGGGGTGGGTATGTCTGGGGAGGGGTGCGGGTGACTTGCTCTGAGCAAGTGCACACCAGTGTGTGTGCATGGTCCTGAACATTCAGGCTTCACCTTTCTGTGTCCTTCATTCCCAGCCCTGCTCTGTGGGTGTATAGTCTTAACCTGTGTCAGCCTCCAGCCTCCCTGGCCAGCTTTCTAGTGAGCTGCCTTGGGCTTTTTCTGACTAGAATCTCAGGAAGTAGTGGCTATTTGAGAGTGGGCAAAAGGTGTGGGCAGGCACTTAGAGTAGAGGGGTTTCCAGACAACCCTGGACACCTCTCTATTGGACAATCCCACGCCTCAGTCAAAGGCTCTCCTTAACCCTGACACCAGACCCTTCGAGACAATCATCTTGCTCACTATCTTTGCCAACTGTGTGGCCCTGGCCGTGTACCTGCCCATGCCTGAAGATGACAACAACTCTCTCAACATTGGCCTGGTAAGATGCTGCAGACCCAGTTTAGGGGCAAGCCCTGCCTTCCAAGCACCTGTAGGGCTGGCTGAGTGGTCCCACAGCCTTTCAGGGTAAACTCATATATTCCAGATTCCATAGCATCAGCAGTCAGGCACTGTGCTAAACAGCTTACAAAGGTAAACTCACCTAATCCTCACAACCCCACAAAGTAGTCCCACTTGACGGTTGTGGAAATTGTAGCTTAGTGAGATCAGCTGGTGAGCCACAGAGGTTGACTGCTAGTTCCCCTTCCCTGGGTACCATCCAGAAGAAACTTGGGACCACTAACTTGCCTTCAGGAAAGAGTTTGATAGAGGACTCTGAAGACAGAAAATGTTTAGAGCTCTGTAATGTCACTTTCTCCTCACCTTCCACCAATAACACATGCATAGAACCATAAAATGTCTGAGGTAGAAGGGATTTTCAAGAATTGGGTTGTCCTACTTTGTCCCCACCTCACTGTTTTACAGATGACAAAATTGGGACCTAGAGAGATTAAGGGACTGACTTATCCAATAGCTAATTAATAATAAAAATAGTTAACATTTTTTTTTAAAGAGACAGAGTTTTACTTGTCACCCTCAGTAAAGTGCTGTGGCGTCACCACTCACAGCAACCCCCAGCTCTTGGGCTTAGACAATTCTCTTGCCTCAGCCTCCTGAGTAACTGGGACTATAGGTGCCCACCACAACCCCTGGCTATGGTTAACATTTATTAAGCACTTATTAAGTCCCAGGCTTTGTGCTAAATTCTTTACATTTTTATGTTAGTTAACCCCCATAACTACCGCTGTGGGGTAAGTAACATTAGACCCACTTAAAAGACAAGGAAACTGAGGCCCAGCAAGTTGGATGCTCAGGGTCACCCTATACCTAAGTCTTGTTGTGGGGCCTCCATCTTGATCTCTCTAACTTTAGAAGCTACTCTTCTGCAGCCTGAGTTTCCAAGGTAGTGGTTGATAGTAGAAGGAATTCTAAGGGAAGTCCTCGTAGAAACAATGCTCTCAGGCACTTATTCCCCAGGCTCCATAGGCAGGAAAATGGATACGTTAAATTCAACAGAGCTTTTTTTGGCATTTAACTGCAGGGGTGGGAAGGGCGGAGGCCTTGCAGGCATCCAGGGACTGAAGGAGAGGTTATTTATCTTTGCCTCCCCTTTATGCTGGTTTCCATGGGGATCTATCTTGAGTTGGTGAGCAGCTAGGATTCTAAATGCGTGCTTGCTATGAATGGAAAAAACTCTGAGCTCCCGAATGTGGAAGGAGAGTGGGATTGAATATGGGTAGGACCAATGCAACCTTTGCCGACAGGGAAGGCATTTCATGGAGCCTGGGCCTTTCTATGGCTTGGTTCTCGCTGTCTGAATGTAGGGAGAGCTCTGAGTCCACCCTACCCTTCAGGATATTATGTTTGGGGACCTTAATTCCATTTGTGTTCCTTATGAAGCTGACTACTTTTGCAAGAAACTCTGCCTTCCTTAGAGGGTATTAAACTACATCTTAGTGGTTATATCATTTTCCATCTTGGAAAAAATGGCTGCCCTAAATTTTTCCCATGGTCCTGTGTGTTTTCCTTTAGTTTGTGAGTTGGAGTTGCGAAGCCTTGAGTTAAGTCTAGAGCTCACAGATAAAGGATTATGAATTTCTTGGAAGAGGGAAACCTGACCAGAAACCTTTCCAAAGCAGCAAACTTCCCCTGGCATGTCTCCATTCCCCTTTCTTTTATGGGAAAGTGATGTTCAGTGAGGGCCCCTGTATTGTGAAGCCCAGAAAGAGTAGATGATACCCAGCCAGCTGCTATATGAGGCCTCCTCACTCCCTCCTGTCAATTATGTGCTCATCTCTACAAAACTCAGCGCAAGAGATAGTAAGTATTCGTCCCTCTCTTACCCTATTGGTTGTTTTGTAGATATCAGAGAAAGATTCAGGACTTTCCAGTTTTCCAAAGTAGTCCAGTTTTTTTTTTTTTATTGTTTAGGATTCATTGAGGCTATAAAGAATTGGTTTACACTGATTGCATTTGTTAGATAAAGTCCATTTTATAATTGTGTCCCACCCCCAAGAGGTGTACCATACTCGTGAACCCCTATCCCTTTCCCCACCTCTCTCCCCATTCCCTCATTCCCACAGTTTTAAAGAAGAGAGGTCTAAGGACCAGTTTTGTATTTTTTTTTTTTTGAGACAGAGTCTTACTTTTTCACCCTGGGTAGAGTGTCATGGCATCACAGCTCACAGCCACCTCAAACTCTTGGGCTCAAGCGATTCTCTTGCCTCAGCCTCCCAAGTAGCTGGGACTACAGGTGCCCTGCACAACACCCAGCTATTTTTTGGTTGTAGTTGTCATTGTTGTTTGGCAGGCATGGGCCAGGTTTGAACCAGCCAACTCCAGTGTATGTGGCTGGCGCCCTAGCCACTGAGCTACAGGTGCTGAGCCACCAGTTCTGTATTAACTTTGTCATTCATTTAATAAACACTTATTTAATACTTATCATATCCCTGGCACATAGTGGGGGCATAATTGTGAACCAAACAGATATAATTCCAATCTTCACAGTGCTTAATTAAGTAAACCGATTAAACAGTACTTATAATTAAACCAATTAAAATAGTTGAAGTGGGAAATGTGCAAGATTGGGGACATTATACTAGCATGCTGGAAGAGAACCTAAGCTAGACTTGGGATCAGGGAGGCTTCCCCAGGATGGGGTGATTAACCTGCGACCCGAGGATGAGGACAAGGCCAGCTCACGGGCATGTGACCTGTGCAGTCCCACAGGCCAAGAGCTCAGGAGGGCTCTATGTTTGGGGTTTGATGCTCTGGTAGTTGTAGTATTGAAATTTTCATTGATTTTACCTTTGAATTTATATTTTATAAGTGAAGTCCCTCGAGACAATGGCACGTGCACCAGGACCTCAGAGACTTGACTCATAGGAAGTCCTGCCTCTGTCTTCTCCTGCCTCAAAGGACAAGCTCTCAGCTTGATTCTTTGCCCCCTGGTGCCCTGGGCCACCTGGCAGGGGCCTGGGTGAAAAAGTAGGGAAGGTCAGTTGCATTCATGGGCCCTTCGGTGTCTCAGGAAACTGCATGGCTTCAGTTGTCCCTATCCTGGCAGATAGTGACACAGTCCACTCAGTGGGTGACCCTGCAAGGCTGAGCCTCAAGACTCGCCCCCCTGCAGGGCCTTAGAATCTCTCATAGGATGGAGGTCACAATACCCCTGGGTGTAACCTGCCCACTGTGGGTTAAGGTGGCCTCTGTGTGACAGGGTCCTTGGCTCCACTTCTAGGCCTCTGCCCAGGCTACAGGATATCGGCTGTCCATGGTGAGGGGGGAGGAGTTGGCAGCAGGTGCCCAGGCTGGGGTGCACTTGCCCTGCACAGCTTCAGATAGGCAATGAAAACACTCCAGAGCAGGTTGAGAAAGAGATTGAAAGGGGCTCGGTGCCTGTGGCTCAACTGGCTAAGGCACCAGCCACGTACACCTGAGCTGGTGGGTTCAAATCCAACCCGGGCCCGCCAAACAACAATGACGGCTGCAACCAAAAAATAGCCAGGCGCTATGGCGGGCGCCTGTACTCCCAGCTACTTGGGAGATGGAGGCAGGAGACTCGCTTGAGCTCAGGAATTGGAGGTTGCTGTGAGCTGTGATGTCACAGCACTCTATCCAGGGTGACAGCTTGAGGCTCTGTCTCAAAAAAAAAAAAGAGATTGAAAGGGAAAAGCTTTGTATTTTGTACTTTGAGCAGTACTTATTTCCTACTTTTAGTACATGGGTTCCCACACTTTGATTTGCACTAGGCCCCCCAATAATGTAGCTAGGGGGTTGAGTGTAAAAGAGAGTGCCGTGAAGGGCCCAGCTGGGGGAGGGTTATGGACAGGAGGAGCCAGGTGAGCAAAGGGCTAGAGGCCAAGGGCAGATCATGTGGGGGGTTAGGAAAACCTCTAGCATGTGAGCGTGAAGTGGGCTGGGCTGGGATGCAGGGAAGGGCTTATCCAGGTAGAAATGAGGGAGGCTGGGGCTGAGGCAGCAGCCACAGTGGATGGGTGAGGTGGGCTGAGAGAGGTTTGGCAAATGGAATCAATGGTGACTGGCCATGGGGGTGCAGGTGTAGGGGAGGGGACAAGGGATAGCATGGCATGACACGAGGTGTCAGAGGGCAGGTAAGTGGTGGTGTCACTTACCAGGGGGGAGGAGAGGGCAAGGTGGGGAGGAGGAATCTGGTGTGTCTGACTTTCGATGTGTTGAGGTGCTGGTTGGCTTTTAGGATAGAGTTTTCCTTGCTTTGGTATGTGCCAGACTGGCACAGGGGCCCAGGGGCAGCTGGGGCAGGGTTGGGGGTGGGAAAGTTCAGAAGGCAAGAAAGGATTCCTGCACTTGCCACATTTGCAAGCACAGTGTGTGTGTGGGGGGGCAGTGTTGACACCCTCAGTTGTGGGAGTGTCTGTGGTAGTGGGTTCCCCCAGCAGTGCCCCTGCAGGCTCTCTCCTGCTCTTTGTCCTTCCTGCATATTTGCTGAGGGTAATGGGCCAGGAGCCTGGGATTTCCTGGGTCTGGGGGTACCCCTCTGACTCTGCCAATTCTGTGTCAATGGGGATGTCTGGAGTCCTCCATGAACAGAACAGAAAACTGAGGCCCAGGGAGGGCAGGAAGCTCCAGGAATACAAAGTTGGTCAGAGGGTGGCAAGCAGAGGATCCAGGGTTGCTGACATCCTGGTCAGCTAGGTAACATCCTGCTAAAGGGGAAAATTGGCTCTGAAATCAGCCAGACTGGGGAAGGCTTATGACACGGTGGCTACAAAAATGGGCTGGAACTGGACTCCATGTTTTCTTGTCCAGGCCCATTCCTATACTAGCTGTGTGATCTTGGACACAATTCATGCATTTATAAAATG
Source organism: Arctocebus calabarensis (assembly GCA_963573935.1). Taxonomy (NCBI): domain Eukaryota; kingdom Metazoa; phylum Chordata; class Mammalia; order Primates; family Lorisidae; genus Arctocebus; species Arctocebus calabarensis. The sequence goes on from CAUYON010050301.1 coordinate 49,609, forward strand.
GGGCTAACATTTAATACTTGAGAGAAGAAACTGGATGAGTCCTGGCCCAAAACTGTTGATAGATAAGTTGTAGCACCTTATCTATCAACAGGAGGAAATTTAATTATGCAGGTCCCACAGGGCCTCACGGTGTCTCCCCAGCCACGACACCCCTGGTCACAGACATCCCCAGATTGTTCTAGATTCAAAGGGTTTAACCCCGCAACATTTATGCCAAATAATTATTTCAGATTTGAAAAGTCCTCTTTGCCTCACCCACACCTGTCTTAGATTTCCCTTTAACCCTTCATCTTTTGTCCTTGAAACATCCAACTCATCTTAATGATTTTTCTGGTCACCCCACCCCATCCTCCAACAAATCATCACCATCAATAACAGTAAGAAATTCCAAATGAGGCAAATGAGTCCTCGCTTTGCCTCAGGCACTGTCCCAATGCTTTCATGTATTATCATCGAATGCTCCCAAGGCAGGTGCTATTATTTTCCCATTGTACAGATGAGGTAACTGCAGCACAGAGAGGGTAAACCACTGCAGGTCCCCTGTTGGCCACATGGGCAGGCCTGTATCCCTTATAAGACAGGGTCCTCCTTTCACCTTTGGCTAGGCTGAGGGAACCCATGTGGAAAAGCAACAACAATGATCAGACTAACTAATCATTGCTACATGATAGCATTTCTTTTTCTCTCCCCCCTTCCCTGAGACAGACTCAAGCTGTCGCCTTGGGTAGAGTGATTGAGCATCACAGCTCACAGCAACCTCCTGGACTTAAGCGATTCTCTTGCCTGAGCCTCCCCAGTAGCTGGGACTACAGACGCCTGCCACAACACCTGGCTATTTTTTTGGTTGCAGTTGTCATTGTTATTTGGCAGGCCCGGGCTGGATTCGAACCCACCAGCTCTGGTGTATGTGGCTGGCACCTTAGCTGCTTGAGCTACAGGCGCGGAGCCCATTATAGCATTTTATCCTCAAAGCAATTCTGTATCCAAGTATGATTTTCAAAAAGTGAAAAGGTAACCGAGTAAAGCATTGAAAGAACACATGTTAAAAAACAATTTAACTCATAAGCAAGCAAGCAGGAAGGTACAGCTGGGTTCAAGAGAATTAGAGGAACAGAAGTTATATGATATTGGAGAATGATGGACTAGGACTGCCAAGTCAGATACCAAGCTGGTTCATGGTCCTACAAGGCAATGAAACTATGACCACCAGTCATCTTTCTATCAGGAAGAAATCATTTGCATCTCTAGAAGACAGAGTAGAGTTAAACAAAGGTATATTCCCCTAGGTCAGTGGTTTTCATGGGAGTTAGTCCCCCAGGGGACATTTGGCAATATCTGGAATTATGGAAGGGTAGGGTAGTGGGGATATGCGCTACTAACATCCAGTGGGGGGAAGAAAAACTCCAGCCATACACAGGGAGGCCCCCCTCCCACCAACAAAGAATTGGCTGGATCAAAGTATCAGTAAAGCTGAGGTTGAGCAACCCTGATCTGGATAATTACATAAACCTTGGCCAGGCATGTTACAAAATACTCCAACATATTTTGGAGTATTTGAAGGTACAAGGATATGGCACCCGCCTTTTGCCATATTTCCAAGTTATGGATGATTTTATGATTTTTCTAAAGTAGACATTGCCTACTGCCCATGAGGGGCAGGGCAGGGCAGGAAAAGCTCAGCAGGATTGCTGCCCAAGTGGCGCCTCCTTGGCTCCAGAGTGGCCACCCACTCCACCAGGCCCCTGTTACATTCCTGAGGTTCAGGTTGCCACAGTGTCCACCATAGGGCTGGAGCCTAAGCCTCTGGCAGCCAGAGCATTTGTCTTTTTATAGGATCTGGAATGCGCCTGCCAACTCCTGTGGCCAGCAGCCCCACTCCACCTTGCCATCTGGGGAGTCTGGGGCCTCCGAAGGAGCCCAGCTCTAGTCTTGCCCATCAGAGATGCAGGACCTGCAGAGCCCAGGGCATTTCAAGTTCAGGGCACAACACAGAGAACTGACAGTGCTCAACAGAGTCTGTCAAATTGAAATGAAAGCCTGGATTTCAGTCCCAGCTGGGAGCCTGCAAGGACTCAGCTCTCCTGTGCAGGCCCTTAGCTTCCCCCTAATCCATGACACAGCCCCTTCACACTAAGGAAGAGGCCGTGGACACTGTAATAACTGAACAACAAAATCCTTAGAATAAGCCCTGGGCCCTTTGTCCAAGCTGTGCAATCTTCCAGGGCAGCCTGGGAAAGCATAGGCTCTCAAGTCAAACCAACCTGCCTCCAGTTTAGACTTCAGCTGGCAGCTTCCTAAACCCTTGGAACCTGTTATCCCAGTTGTGAACAAAGAACCACAACGTCTGCTCTTTAGGGCTCATTATATTGATGAGTACAATGATCTTATACCTGACCTGCAATCTGGGAGTTGCCTAATAAATGTTCATTCCTTTTCTTCTCTGCCCACCCAGCAGTAACAGCCCAAAACCAAAGTCACACTGAGTTCCGGGGACAAGGACAGACCTGGGACAGGTTGAGGGTAGGATCTGATGTCCCACACTCCCCTCCCCTGTGTGGCATGGTGGTTGAGATGATCAAGTCCAGATCAAACTATCTGGACACATACTACACACTATGGGTCTGCCACTTGGTAGCTGTGTGATTTGGAGAAATTACTCAACCCTTCTGTGCTTCTGTTTCCTCATCTGTAGAATGGGGGTAAGGGTACATACCTTGTTGAGGATTAAATATGTGTATGTGGCCAGGACAGGGCCTGGCACATCAGTGGGTGCTTAGCTACTCTCATCATCACTGCCCGAGATGCTGCTGGTACCCCACTCTTTCCTCACCACCTTCCCCCAATCACATATTCACCTCCTGGGACTCTCAGCCCTGTCATCACTGAATCTAGACAGCCTGGCATGTCTGAGGGAGCCTGGTTCTCCCGTAAGGAAGAGGCCCTTGGGGAAGGGAAGAGGGGAATGCTGGCTCCATCAGGGAGAAAGGAAGGCAAGAGAGACCACTCTGATCATGCCTGTGTGAGTGAGGGTTCATCAGGCTAAACATAGCCACTTCCCTCACTCCCCATTGGGTCATGTTCCAAACGTGGAGGCTGAGGTGGTTGTGGAGATGGCCAGGGCCTTGGATACTCCATGGATGATGTGGCCACAGCAGCCAGCACGTCAGGTTGGCTTAGCAGAAATTCTGTGGACTCAGCTGGAGCAGGGGGCCCTCATAGCCTCTGCAGTTCACTGCCCCTCTGAGTCTCACTTTCCTGTGAAATAAGAAAAGTAGCATAGGCGGCGCCTGTGGCTCAGTGAGTGGGGCACCAGCCCCATATGTCGAAGGTGGCGGGTTCAAACCCGGCCCTGGCCGAACTGCAACCAAAAAAAAAAAAAGCCGGGCGTTGTGGTGGGCGCCTGTAGTCCCAGCTACTCGGGAGGCTGAGGCAGGAGAATCGCCTAAATCAAAGAACTGGAGGTTGCTGTGAGCTGTGTGACGCCAGGGCACTCTACTGAGTGTGATAAAGTGAGATTCTGTCTCTACCAAAAAAAGAAGAAAGAAAGAAAAGTAGCATGGCAGGACCAAAACTCTGCCCACGACTGAGGTGTGCAAGAAATGTCTGATTTTTCGCCTACAAACCGTCATTTTGATTCCGAGTCCAGATCCCTGCGGGATGACGAGAATACAACTGCAGTTATTCCTGGTGCTTCTGATTATTCCACTTGCCCTGGGGATGTGCCCAGGCCCTGGGTCTCAGGCGCTTCTCAGGTGACAAGGGTTATAGGTCTTTTGCACCCTCATTAAGTAGGGATCCTTGATGAAGCTAGACTCTAATTTCTCAGGGGGTCCCAGCGCTTCCTCCCAGACCCCACCTCCTTTTCAGGGCACTGTGAGCTCCACCCTGAGACTGCCCAAACCTAGGGTGAATCTCAGGCCTTAGAAACCAAAAACCAAAGAGCCTTCCACGAACCTTGCTTGAGGCAAGGAGGCCCTTTAAGGTCTGCTTACCAGAGCCAAAAATCGGAGGAATCCAGAAGGAAACAGTCATCAACATGGTAACAGTATCTTCTGATAGTAGTGCTGGGAGACCCCCACGTGGAGCCCCTGCCTCACCTCAGCCTGAGCTCCCTACGGGCAAATCCACTTTGCCTCCCTGAAGCACACCTGCCTTAAAGAGTTAGCAGCAAGTATCAGTCAGATGACTCCCTGCACCACCAGGATTTGTGTCTGAGCAGGTCACCCTGCCCTGACACTAAGGAGGTAGATGCTGAGGCCCAGGGGTTGGGCAGCCGTGAGGTGGCAGGGCTTCCTTCAGCTATAGCCACTCCGCCACCTCTGCTAGTCCCTCCCCAGAGAGCCTGGTAAGGCTCATACGGTGGGATCTGTAGATCCCAGAGCCCTCCAAGGGGACACAGGTGGCCAGGAGACTGGAGTCCTGACAGGGCCACAGTGCTTGAGGCAGGAATGCAGGGGAAGAAGGTGTGGAGGCAGCTGCCTCTGTGGGCTGAGACAGGGAGTCTGGTGCTGGGCAGGGCTTTTTGGAAGGGAGTCCAGCTGGCCCCCATCACCTTCCCAGAAAGCCCAATGCCTGCCAGCGTGGGAGGGGCAGTCAGGTCCGGCTGATCCTCAGAGATGAAGACTCAGCCTGAAAATAGAAGCAGCGGGAGGATGAGGGGATGTGCTGACCTAGCCCTGCATTTTTCAGCCCAAGACTTTGGGAGTGCCTGACTGCAATGCCCCTGTGAGCAGGTACAGGGCTTGTGGTACAGCTCACACACCAGACCTACCTCCAGCCAACCATGGCCCCAAAGCTCTGTCTATGGAGGGGTAAGCATTTCCTTGCAGGGGATATTTGATAATAAAGGCCCTAGTTGAGAAAGAGCTTTCATTAAGTCACAAATTCCGGCAGGCTCAGGGTCCTCCTCCAAGTTCAGGTAGTCAGGGAGTCAGGGGCCATCTCCCCTGCTCCAGCATCAGGACCTGAGGCCTGGTGGCTCTTCTTGGGAATGGAGATCCCAAGGCCACACTTGCTTTGGAATCATGCAGGAGATCACCACTTTCCATTGTTCATTCACTCAACAAACATTTCCTGAGCACTTATAATATGCCAGGCAGTATGATGTGCTCTAGAGGAGACCTCAGGTGATCTGTGCAGAAAGACCAGTTTGTTGTTTTTAATTCCCATTCTTTCCTCGACTGATAAGTGGTCCTGCTATGTGGGACCGTTTCACAACTGGTGCCTTGTGGGACTTGCCATGTGATTTTAACAAACCTGGATTTGTCTATAGTCCACCCATGTACTTGGAAGTGGCTGCAAATTGCTATGTCTCAGTGCTAACAGCAGTAGGGACCACCTGCGCCTGGAGTGGTGGTATCCAAGGACATGGATTCATTCATTCGATTACAAAAGCTGAAGATCTAGGCACTGCTCTAGATGCAGGAGACACAGCAGTGAGCAGAGCAAAGTCCCTGCTGCACAGACCTTATGTTCAGAGCAGCTAAAACAAATAAATAGGTAAATAAATAAATAGCACATCGAGTCTTGCCAACTGCTAAAGAGAAAAATAAAGCAGAGCAAGAAGATGGATAGTGGAGCAGGGGACAGGAAGGTCTCAGCAATAAGGTGACGTTAAAGTTGGGATCCAAAAGAAAGAAGACGCTGAGTTCTGTGGCAATCTGGGAAGAGCATTCCAGGCAGGGAGTATCAGGGCAAAAGCTCTGAGCCCCAAAAATGTCTACTGGGTGTGGGGGAAACATGTACCCCATGGGGAGGGCATCAGGACCACCAGGAGGGGTTTTAAACCACAAAACCTCCCCTCACTAACCACAAACAGTGACCTGAGACTCATCCTGGTCCCCATCCCCAAACGCTGCTACTGATGGGGAGTGTCACCTCTCTCCTATTCTTGGGGCAGAGAAACCATAAAGAATCCCCCCATCAGGGACACATGCGAGACTGCGCAAGTGGTCTCAAGGGAGTAGGGTGTGGCAGAGGCAGTAAAGAGCAGTTGCAGAGGACTGTGGGGACCCACAGGGCTGACTCGCCCTATGGACAGGCTGGGCAGAGGATCTCAGGAGGCAAAAGGTCTGGTTGGGTGGTGGGCCTCACAACAATCAGGCAAAGGGGTCAGCAGGGAACAGAGGCATAAACAATAGGGCAGTCGGAGAGCGACTGACCTGGAAATCATTCCACATGACTCATGGCATGGCCAGGGGGGAGGCCAGAGAAATCATCAGGGGGCCCACATCTTCTAGGAATGGAAAGCATTTGGATTTTATCTGGGAGCAGTATGGAGCCATCATAGACTCGTGGGCAAGGAAGGGGCCAGATCTGTATGGAGAAGAACCTGGGGGACCAGGCACGGATGGCGGCAGATCGCTGCAGATCAAACAAGGGCAGAGGCAGTGCCAAAGGACAGGAGGGGATGGAGTCAGAGATGTTAGGGTGGAAAGGCCTGGACCTGAGCCTGTGTAGGACCCACAGAGAAGCCTGGAAAGACTCCTGGGTTTCTGGCTTAGGCCACTGGCTAGGAAAGAGATGGGCAAAGAAGAGCAGATTTGCTGGAAAGAAGAGTTCAGTTTCCCACTTGTTGAGTTTGAGGCGGGACAGAGCAAAGCCCTGGTGAGCCATGAAAATAAATAGACAACAACAGAAAACAGCAGGACATGGTGTGGGCAGGAAACAGACCTTCCCCAAGGCCCAGGTGTCTAATAAGAGTAGCTATGATTTATTGAGCATTTGGTTGAGTGCCAGGCAATGGTAGACACTTACAAGGTGCCATTTAATCCTCAAGATGACTCTTTGGTGTAGTTATGATTATCTCAGTGGTACGCATGAGAAAGTTGAGGTTCACAGAGGCTTAGAAACCTGCCCAAAGCTGTGCTGGCAAGAACCATTATGCTATACAGCTACGGTCCCCCACCTGGTGACGGCAGGCTCCTGAGGGGTGCTGAAGGAAATTGTGATGTTTTAGGGAAGATCAGTGACTTTGATCTTGGAGACACAGCGGGTCTTACTTAAGGCATTAAGTCCAGAGCTTAATAAATATCTGTGGCATGCCTACTTCGTTCCACTGTGAGGGACTGAGATCAGTCTGGAGACTGATCTCGTGTGACACTGATGACCCTGCTCCTGTGGCACAAGAATGGGCATATTCCTCTTCCATGTGCCCGCCCGGGTCCTGTGGTAGCAAGCTGTACTTCCAGGCACTGGAGGGGGATGCAGGGATGTGAAGGGGAGAGCTGGGCATTGGAAATGACAGGCTGTGGGACCCGAGTGACCCCATGTGAGGCCCCCAGCCCCCAACAAGTTCTCTATGAGCCAGGCGGCTGTTGGACAGGCAGTGGCAGGTGCAGACAGCTCTCCGGTGTACACGGCTGGCTGCCCGGCCTGTGAGCGCTTCATCTATTTTAGGTCCTGTTTTTCCTCCTCTCAACCCCACTTTTCCTGCCTGTCCCCTAGGGTTGCAGCAACCTTCAAATTTAAATGCTGACTTAACTTCACTCTCCTCCCTATTCCTTTCCCTTAATGGTGTACGTGACCATTGGTGACCAAAGGGGTGCTTCCCAGGAAGCCTGTTCTGCCCAGGAGGGGAGACCACCCACCCAACTGTCTGCACCCTCCTTCCCTCAGCACGACCTCCCTCTGCAGTTCCATTGCGTGGAAATGGAACTGTGGGTTGACCCCCAATTCCCACCCAGTGCTAGGTACTGTCTCTATCCCCAGGCCATTTAGCAGAATGACATGGCTTTCCTAAAATTTTAATACTCGTTTTACCATTTTCTGAAAGGAGAATACTTTGCAAATTAATAGAAGGAATAAGGGATGAGATTAGGGAAAGCAAGGCAAGCCCAGTAGCCTCAGTTTTCTCCTCCAAGATGGAAGGGGAGATTATGCTTTCAGGAAAATTCTCGGAAAGAAAAGTTTGGAGATTTCCGGGCGCATGTTCATATTACTGAGCCATTTGGAAACTTCTTTCTTGCCTTCCGTACCTACACACCTAGCAGTAAAAACATATCATAAACTCTTTCAAATCCTTAATGTGGTGTCCAGTTCCACATCGTAAATCCATAGTATGAGTTATTCCTCCCTAAGCAGTGGTTCTCAACCTGTGGGTCGCGACCCCTTTTTAACAATACAAATACATTGCAGCATTAGGAAGGTTGAGAACCACTGCTCCATTGAGTGCTTCTGGGGAGAGGCCCTGGTCCCAGGAGGTGCTTTTAGGGGGGTGGGTGTTAGTGACTAATGATGACTGGGGGACTGGATTGTGGGGCCCCTTGTTGTGTATCTCCAGTCAAGACACACACACTCACAGAGGCACGCCTGTGTGCACACACACAAATACACAAACCCCTCCTGGATTCATACATTACTGGGTCAGCCCCCCCAGGCAGCAGGCTGGGTCAGCACCCCTTTGTGAAGCTGTACTTGTTTGGGGAGGGCCAAGAGGTACCATAGCTCTTGGAAGCCACCAAGCCAGGGTTTGGATGGCTGCAAAGAGAGCAGTTTCAGCCTGGAGTCCTGACAGAAGGCACCTGCTTTGGGAGTTAGAAATAGCTCTTGCCTGGGCCCAGAGAAGGGGGAAGTAGGACAGGGCAAAGGATAGCGTAACCCAGAGGATCAGGCGCCAGGGAGGGGCTTGAAAGAGTCAGCAAGGCCTTCTTTGGGGGCGGGGCTGAGCTTCCGGCTCCCCCCTCAGTGAACCCACATTCCACCCACCCTGCGTAGTAGCACTTGTCCCCTTCATGTGGCTGTCCACAGGCCACTGATGGGGGGCAGGTGATATGGGCAGAGGGCAGGGAGAGAGGGTTACAGGAAAATGAATTAAAAAGCAGGCCTGACCAGAAGGGAAGGCCCTGGAGCTCTGAGAAACCCGCCCCACCTCCTACCTGTCAGTCCCCTGGATGATGGGAGAAGAAAGAGACCCAAATCGGAATAAACTAGGGGGCCTTCATTTTGGGGCTGCCCAGGATCATTCATTTATTATCCAATTCTAGGCCCTAGATTCTAGGGTTTAGAATCTAGGCTTTAGAATTGTAAAGAAAATGGATGAAAATCCCCACACTTCCTAGAGTTTGTATTCCAGTGGGGAAGATAGACAATGAACAAGATAAGAATATACATATATATAGTGTATAATTTTTAAGCTAAGGGTAAGTGCTAACAAGACACAATTAAATGCTAGCAATGGCTCAAATTGCACTTGGTGGCCAGGGGAGGTCTCGGGGGCTTTTCAGTAAAAACCCATAGAAAGTCAGAGAGCTGGCAATGTGGGGAGGGAGGCGGTGATGAAGTGGGGTTGGGGCGTTCCAAGCAGAGGGATTAGCAAGTGCAAGTGCAAATGTCCTGGGGCAGGCATGTCTGAGGAATAGCAAGGAACCCAGTGTGGCCAGAGGGGAGAGTGCAGGGATGGATGTGAGGGGCATTCAGAGAGTACAGAGGAGAAATGTGATCATGTTTGCTCCCACAGGAGAAACTGGAGTATTTCTTCCTCATCGTCTTCTCCATTGAAGCTGCCATGAAGATTATTGCCTACGGCTTCTTATTTCACCAGGATGCCTACCTGCGCAGTGGCTGGAATGTGCTGGACTTCACCATTGTCTTCCTGGGGTGAGACCTAGGTGTCCTGGGATCAGAGGACAGACCCTTTCTGAGGCATCTCCCAGCCAGCACCCCTAGTACTCCTGAGGTGGGGTAGAACCCCAACACTGTGCTAACCTAGGCAAGAAGCAGCCTCCTCCAGGCTGAACCCCACAGGGGTGCGGTCAGTGTTGGTGGAGAGTGAAACATTGCCCCACTGCCAACAGGTCACAGATCCCTTCCCCAGCTAGGTTCTGTATCTTCCTTTATCCTCTTAACCTTGATCAAAATTGGAAATGATGTGTATGGTTGCCAGGAGGTTCTGGGTGTTCAAGAGTTTTTCAACTTTTGTCCTTTATTCATTTATTCCATGGACCTGTATTGAGCACCTGCAATTTGGAGTCACAAAAATGGATATTTACTAACCCACATTAGTTCACTAGGGCTGCCATAACAACATTCCAGAGAGTGGGAGGCTTGGGCAATGGAAATTTATTTTCTCACAGTTCTGTAGGCTAAAAGTCCAAGGTCAAGGTATTGGCAGGCTTGGGTTCTCCAAAGGCCTCTCTCCTTGGTTTGCAGACAGCCACCTTCTCACTGTGCCCTCACATGGTCTTTCCCCTGTGCCTGTGTACCCCTGTCATCCTTCTACGTGTCCAAATTCCCTCTTCTTATAAGTACACCAGGCAAATTGGATTAGGGCCCACACCAATGATCTCATTTTAACTTAATTGCCTCTTTAAAGGCCCTGTGTCCAAATCCAGTCACATTTTGCGGTACTTGGGGGTTAGGGCTTCAACACGTGAATTTAGAGAGGACACAGTTTGGCTCATACCATTATCTTTAGTACAGGATCACCTAATTATAACAGTAGCATTTATCAAGCACTTACTATGTGCTTTCACAGAACATCTCATTAACTTTCCCAACACTCCTCTTGTCTTCTCTATTTTATGGATAAGGAAGCTAAGGATCAGAAAAGTCAAGCAACTTGCCCAGGGACACACAGCTGGCTGAGGCAGTGCCAGGATTCAACCTGAGGCAGTCTTGGCTCTAGAGGCTGCACTCTTAATCAGTATGCTGACCTTCAATTCAATAAGTATTACATTATTTACAGGCTAACTGTCCAGTGCTGCTTTAGCATAACAGGGAAAATAGAAGGTGTCTATGAATCAGGCTCTGTACTTCATGAAATGCCCTGGTTGGAAGCCAAGACGAATGCACACGGAATAATAGAACGTCAGAAAGCAAGACTTCACCATGCATCGTCGTTTTATATACAATGTGTCTCAGGGGTTCTGTTGTCAGATGGATTTATAGCAAAAAGGATTTGAGGTGGACCTGAAAGGATAATGGAAGTTTGAGTAAATTGAGAGAGGAAGAGGAGGTGAGCAGGCAAGAAAATATAAGGGCAATCAGAACGTGCAGGCCAGCATAATGGGCTGTAATCCCAGCACTTTGGGTGGTTGAGGCCAGAGGAGCACTTGAGGTCAGCCTGGGGAATGTAATGAGAACGCCTCTCTTCAAAAAGAAAAAATTTGCCAGGTATGGTGGCTCACACCTGTAGTCTTAGCTATCTCAAAAGCTGGGAGGCCGAGAAAGGAGGATCCCTTTGCCCAAGAATTTGAGGTTGCAGTGAATTATAATCATGCTATTACACTCCAGCCTGGGCGAGAGACCAAGACCCTGTCTCTACCCCCCCCCAAAAAAAAAAAATATATATATATATAAACCCACACATACATAAGGAAAAGCCCTGAGGGAGAGCTTGCTCTGGAATTTCTCCTCCTATTGAGTGAGGGGTTGATAGGTAGCCTTCTGTCTACTAGGGACCATGTCTGTGGCAAACAGCCTTCAACTCCCCTTCAGCACCTATAACAATGGATCATAATACTCTTTTTACTGAGATTGAACTTGAACTTGATGTCAAAGTCTCTTAAATAAAATTCTCTGGACAGGCACTACCAAATTGTCAGAGTTAGCAGTTAGAGAACTATATTCGCCATCTCTCCCCTAGGCTATTCCACAAAGTCCCCTGCATCCAGATGGTGGCCAGTGGCTTATCCAACTCCTGGGCCCCTTCTCTCCCTCTTCTGTGCTCTAGGGTCTTCACTGTGATTCTGGAACAGGTCAACGTCATCCAAAGCAACACAGCCCCAATGAGCAGCAAAGGAGCTGGCTTGGACGTCAAGGCGCTGAGAGCCTTCCGAGTGCTCAGACCCTTGCGGCTGGTTTCCGGGGTTCCCAGTACGTGGCCATGCCTCTGCAGACCCTTCTCTCACCTTGCTTCCTTGTCCCTAGAACTGGGTCTCCCTCCTATTTGGCATTCCTGGAGTTTCCCAGGGTTTATAGAGAGGGAGAGCCATGAGCCCAAGAGGGGTGGTGACTCCTCTTTCCCCTCCCTGCCTGCTGCTGCAGGCCTGCAGGTGGTCCTCAACTCCATCTTCAAGGCCATGCTTCCCTTGTTCCACATCGCCCTGCTGGTCCTCTTTATGGTCATCATCTATGCCATCATCGGGCTGGAGCTCTTCAAGGGCAAGATGCACAAGACCTGCTACTTCATTGGCACAGGTGAGCTCCAGGGCGAGTGGGACAGTGGGAGAGGCCTAAGGAAGGGGGTGCCACTCAGGCCAGTGAAGGAACTCCAGGGCTTGGCCATTGCTTTGCCTACCTGTCGATCCTGGGAATGGGTTTCTCCTGGACAAGGGGAGTTGGAGGAAGGTCAACTCTGCCAGAGTCAGTGAGCAAGGAAAGTGAGCAGGGATCTGGGCCATGGCTTATTCTGGAATACCCCGAACCCCACATATGATGTGGTATCTTCCAGATTTTCTGGGCTGGGGATGGACAAAAGCTTAGGATAAGCCTGACTTTTTTATTTGTACTTTCTCTCTCAGCCATAGCTTTAGCTTTAGTCTGAGCTGCCCCTCAGGGCAAGGCCCACAGAGAAGGCTCTGAATGGAACCTCAAAAAATCACCCAAAAGTCATTGTTCAATTGCCAGAAATAACCAACATGGAGGCCCACATACGTTTGGGCCAAACTTTGTAAACCAGCAGTTCTCATTGCCCTCAGGATCCCTTTTTACTCTTAACAAGTTATTGAGGCCCTAAAAGAGCTTTTGTTCATACAGGATAGGTTTGATCTGCTGATGGTCATGGTATTAGAAATGAAAACAGAGAAAAATGTCATCCTATTAATTTATTAATTCAACAAGCAAACATCATGGCTTCGGATGACAGTAAGGATTAAGTGACGCTGGGGATGTAGAGGGTTCAGGCCTCTTATTTATATTTATGAAAAATAACTGTATTTTCTAAAACCAAAAATACTTAGTGATAAGCAGAGTGGTGACACTGTTTTCGATTTTTTGCAAATTTCTTTAACAGCTGGCTTGATAACAGTCTGCTGGATTCTCACATCTACTTCTTTTTTATTTTGTATTATTTTTACTTCATCTTACTTTTCTTTACATTTGTAAATCTGGTAACTGGAAGATGGATCTCACGTCTACCTGAGTATGCAGTCTGTTGCGACATCACATATCATGTAGCCTCTAGAAAATTCCACTCTATATTTGTTGATAAAAAGACAGATTATGGTAACTCACATCTTAGTATTATTAAGAAAATAGTTTTGGGCTCGGTGCCTGTGGCTCAACGGGCTAGGGCGCCAACCACGTACACCTGAGCCGGCGGGTTCGAATCCAGCCTGGGCCCACCAAACAACAATGACGGCTGCAACCAAAAAATGGCCAGGCGTTGTGGCGGGCGCCTGTAGTCTCAGCTACTTGGGAGGTGGAGGCTGGAGACTTGCTTGAGCCTAGGAATTGGAGGTTGCTGTGAGCTGTGATGTCACAGCACTCTATCCAGGGTGACAGCTTGAGGCTCTGTCTCAAAAAAAGGAAAAGAAAATAGTTTTGACCAGGTGGAACCCTGACACTTGCTGCTCTACACCAACCCCCGCTTGGTGGGCCCAAGCATCACTTACACTGGGATACTCAGGAAACTGCGTGGGACCAGACAGAGGTGACCCGTATTAGACGCCCTCTCTCGGCTATTCTAACCCACCAGATTAATTCTCCTCAACCTGCAGTGTCTCAGGAGACTCTACCCACCTCCTCAAGCCCACTGAGAACCAGAGGACAGTCAAGGCCACTCCCAAACCCAACCCACGAGAGTAAACTCCGGTAAAGCTTTCAGCGGCCATGGTCCTGGACCTCTCCTGTTTCAGCCTCTCCCATTACCATAACAATCTACATCCTGTAATAAGTGTTGTCAGGACAGATAGGAGGGCACTTTCTATTATACCTTCAGCCCAAAGTTGGAGGTCTCCCTGGTGTTCTCACAAGGTCTTGAATGCTGACCAGCTGCACTTAAAAGCTCCTCTAAGGGCGGCGCCTGTGGTCTAGTGGGTAGGGGTTCCCACATATACCAAGGGTTCCAGATTCAAACCTGGTCCTGGCCAGACTGCAACAAAAAAATAGCTGGGCGTTATGGCAGGTGCCTGTAGTCCCAGCTACTTGGGAGGCTGAGGCAAGAGAATCGCCTAAGACCAAGAACTGGAGGTTGCTGTGAGCTGTGACGCCACAACACTCTGCAGAGGGTGACAAAGTGAAAGTGTCTCTAAAAAAAAAACAAACAAAAAACCTCCTCTGAAATCAGGGCCCCTCAGGACCATCATGTCCCCTCCCTTCCATCTTCAGAGCATTGAGCCAACGTGGTCAGTCTGAGTAAGGGAGGGCATTCCAGTTCTGATGAGCCAAGCTAATCTCCAAACATGAAAGGAGACTGTAAAGCCTCCTAAGATAAAAGGGATCCAGGAAGGCATCAAAAGAGCAAGGGTCAGAGACAGGAAAGCATCATCCAAGGGAATGAAGAATGTAGGCTCAGGCCTGGTGCGAACTTCCCCTGGCAGGAGACCTGAGACCCCTGCCCCTTAGAAGTAGTGTCTGGTACAGCCAGGCCCAGTACCTCTGCAGCAGCTGGTTTGCCCCCAGACAGAGCCTAAAGCTCTGAACCCCGGCCCCAACCCCGCTCCAGCCAGACAGCTGCCTCCTTATTTAAAGCACTATGGGTGCAAATGACACTTGCATCACTCCTGTTTCACAGAATGATTAATCCTAGAAGCAGGGCCCCCTACCCCCACATGAGGCCCCAGAGCCTCAGACACCCATTACTGAAGCCTGGGCCCCAAGTGTTCCTCTTTATCTGTCACCATCTGCTCCATGTAGGGCAGGTTTTTAGCATTTTCATCTGAGTGTGTCTTTAGACCTATTGCTCAATTCTCTTAAATTTCTATGAAGCACCTTTCTTCTGTTGTTGTCCTCCTCCTCCTCCCATCTGAGGCTCACTCTGCCTTCTGCCTCCAGATATTGTGGCCACAGTGGAGAACGAGGAGCCATCCCCCTGCGCCAGGATGGGCTCGGGGCGCCGGTGCTCTATCAACGGCAGCGAGTGCCGGGGAGGCTGGCCAGGGCCCAACCATGGCATCACCCACTTCGACAACTTTGGCTTCTCCATGCTCACGGTGTACCAGTGCATCACCATGGAGGGATGGACGGATGTGCTTTACTGGGTGGGTCTGGGCAAGGGGTGGGGATAGGGAGGGCTTGTCCTTTCACCTGGGGGTCCATCACTGACTCAAGTGGCCAAAGCTCCCTCTTGTTCCTCCCTGGGGAACATGTACTGGAGGCCTATCCCCTCCTTATCCCAGGGGGGTGTCCCAACCTCCTTCAAGGTGCCCCCTAGAGTATGTTTGTGCAGGACACAAGAGGCAGGTAAAGAATAGAAACCAGAATCTCGATGACTTCTAGTCTCAATTCCTAACTTTTCCCTAAGCCTGGCTGTGAGTGATTCATTTCTGATGGGTCTACTCTAAGCCCTAGAATCTCAGACTCCTTGAAGAATGAAGGGACCTTTGAGTCTTTCCCCTTACTCACTGTAAGACTGCTTTCACATGTAAGTAGTTTTAGATATTAGTTTCCTTATCTATAAAATAATACAGTCTACATCACAGAGCTAGTGGGAGGATTAACTGAATTACAACTGTGCCTGGCACATGGTCAATACTGCATGAGAGTATATTATTTATTTGGTGTCTTGAAGCACTAGGTTACATTTCTTCAATGATGGAAGCCATTGCTTCTATGTTATAGATAAGCAAACTGAGGTTCAGAGAGATTAAGTCACTTGCCCATGGTTATGAGTTTAGTGAACAGCAGAACCAAGAATTAAACTCTAATCCATCTGGCTCCAACCCAGAAATCTTAATCACAATATGACACTGTCTGTGAAGGAAAAATTGTAAAGCTGTCAAATGCTTTGCGAATATAAAGGATTAGTATAAATATTTCTTATAAGTGCATGTTAGGGGAACAAATTATTAAAATGTTAAAGGGCTGTCACGTGTGTTATTTCACCCCTGTTCCAAGTCTACGAGGAGAGAGAGCATTTATCAGTATTGCTATTAGATGGATGGGAATAATGCTCAAACACGTCAGGTGACTTGTCCAGTGTCACAGAGATCGTTCATTTCAAAAAATCTTAGCTGTGAAGCAACCGACTGGATGTAGAGTCCAAGGGAATGTTGGGGAAGCTGCTGGGAGAGCAAAATGGATCAGTTCTTGCCTGGGCCAGGTAGACAGTGGGCAAGACCCTCCTTCAAAAGGTCATTCCAGCCCAGCTCTTAGGTCATCAGGCTGGAGAAAAGAAAATCCCCTCACTAGTCCCAAGTGGCCTCTCTCCATGTCCCCCAGAGTTAGGTAGAATCTGATGGGCAGACTCAGTAAAAAGGACCTGTGCTCTCAAGTCAGAGCATGAGCCTCACACCTCTGTCTGGACCAGGTCAACGATGCCATCGGGAACGAGTGGCCCTGGATCTATTTTGTCACCCTCATTCTGCTGGGATCCTTCTTCATCCTCAACCTGGTGTTGGGTGTCCTGAGTGGGTAAGAAAGTTCAAGGGCAGCTCGGAGAGGGAGGATGAGAAGAGGGGGAAAGGGAGGGAAGGAGAGGAGAAGGAAAAGAGGGGGAGAGGAAGGAGTGGCAGGGGAAGAGGATGAGGAAGGAGTGGAAGTGTGGGTCGAGACCTTGGCTCACCCATGGGTTCTCTTCAGCCCAATGAGGACCAAGAGCACGTCTATCCTCGTTAGCAAGGAAGAGAGAAGAGGAGACAGGAGCCCTTCAATCATGACTGTCCCTCCTTCCCCTGAGACTTCCCCATACTCAGACGTTCCTCTGAGTGAAGCCCAGGGACTCCAGCCTCCTGCCTCTGGGTGTGCCAAGGGGACGCTCAGCAGAAAGAGGCGGCGCAGCGTTCTGGTCCAGCACAGAGGCTCAGCCACGCTTAAATCCCCGCACTGCTACTTGGTGGCTGCGTGACCTTAACCTAATTACCTAACTTTTCCATGCCTCAGTCTCCACACTTGTCAAATCGAAATTCTTTCAGTACCTATTTCACAGGGTTGTTAAGAGGCCTAAATGAGCTAGTACATAAAGTCCTTAAAACAGAGTCCAGCACATAGTAAGCACGAAGACCTGATGGTCATTATTAAAGAGACTTGTGCCTCCAGGACGGCTGTGCTGTGGTTCCTCCACCCACCCAGCCCCACCCCAGAAGCTTCCCTCCATGCAGTCTGTAGACACAATTCAGAGGTCTGTGCATTTGAATAGGAAAAACTTATCTTTATTTCTATTGCTTTATCTGAACCTTTGTGTTTCCTTTAATATAAATGAACAAAGGCAATACACGACAGTGGTATTAGCAGTGCCTATGACTAGTCCTGAGAGAAATCACATGTCACATTACAGTTGTTACAAATATTATTTACACTCACTACCATGTACTTTGAAATTTTGATAGCTATTAGATCTGCACCTAGATCTTGCTGATGAATGAGTTGATGAAAAAACACGTTTTACTCTGTAACAACTTTTTTGTATTTCAATAACTATATTTTAATACACAGCCATGCACCACATATTAGCATTTCTGTCAACGACAGGCCGCATATAAAACAGTGGTCCCATAAGATTGTAATGGAGCTGAAAAATCCCTATCACCTAGTGATTTGTGTTACAACTGCTGTGATGTTCAGCAAGGTGACACTCCATGCAGGTTTTCAGCCTAGGAGTGATAGGCTGGAGCACAAAACCTAGGTGTGGAGGAGGCCATCCCATCTAGATCTGTGTAAGCACACTCTATGTTTGCAGACAACTACAAAATCACCCAACGATGCATTTTTGTCCCCCACCATTAAGAGACAGATGGCTGAAAATGGTTCTTTTGTAATGCTGTGGGCTTTATTTTATGCATTTTATATTATTCTGAGGAGGAAGCCATAGCTTCACTGGACTATCAAAGGGTCCATGATGCAACATGGTTAAGAGCCTCTGCCTGGGTCCCACCTTATCACGTAACATGACCTGTCCTATGAGGCCACCCGTCTTGGCCTCTGAGCTTGCTGTTGTCCCTCCCTGACCCACAGAGGCCTTGCCTGGTGGTGGTGGCCCAGGGCTGCCCTCTGCTGGCCTGACGATGCCTCACCGACTCTCCTGCCCTTTCCTTCCAGCACTGCCACTTGGGGTTTTTAGGCCCAGGAGAATTTTTTCCAGGCCTTAATGGTTAGCTTAAAGGGTCAAGGAAATGGCAAATTTGAGGATATGTGGCTAATTTAGTTAGGGCAAAGGACTGTCACTATATTGTCATCAACACCTAATGTCCAAGGGTAACCTCACGACAAGGCAGGAGAGGCTCAGCGCCTGTGGCTCAGCGGGCTAAGGCGCCAGCCACGTACACCTGAGCTGGCGGGTTTGAATCCAGCCTGGACCCGCCAAACAACAATGACGGCTGCAGCAACAAAAAAATGGCCGGGCGTTGTGGCGGGCGCCTGTAGTCCCAGCTACTTGGGAGGTGGAGGCAGGAGACTCGCTTGAGCCCAGGAATTGGAGGTTGCTGTGAGCTGTGATGCCACGGCACT
>CAUYON010050302.1:0-13643 GCA_963573935.1 Arctocebus calabarensis
TTTCACATAGTAAATGAGAAAATCTCATGAATGTTATGTCAATCAGGTTGATAAAAATATCTCAGATTGCATGTGAAGCCCGCACACTGTACCCCATGATTGAACTAATGTACACAGCTATGATTCAATAAAAAAAAATAAATAAATAAAAAACAAAAAAAAAGAAAGTTCTTCAGGGCCAAAAGATGTTTTCTTTTTCAAATTAACTCTATGCTACATAAAACTCATCTCTCTGTGTTTAACTCAGTCTCAATTACGTGGACTTTATTTTATTTTATTTTATTTTTGTAGGAAAGGTCTTTATTGGCGGGAGAAGCTGCAGAGCAGCATTGAGGAGGAGGGAAAAGAGAGAAACAGGGGAAGAGAGGAGAGGAGGGAAGGTAAAGAGAGATGAGACACACGGTGGGAGAGAGGGGGAGAGAAAAAGCAATTACATGTACTTTTGATTGAAAATATCTTTTGAGGGAAAAATACATGAAGTCTCTATGTCCCCCTCACATAATGTTACTCTTTCCATAAGCATTTCCAAATATAGTGCTAGTCAACAAACATTATTCCCTAAAGTTAAGGAAAGGTCTATGCACTATGCGATATGATAGCCCCTGGCCACGTGCAGCTATTTAAATTTAAATTAAGCAAAATGAAAATAATATGAAACTAAAAATTCAGTTTGTCAGTCGCACCACTCCCATTGAAACTGTTAATGGCCTCGTGTGGCTAGTATTTATAATATCGGGCAAAGAAGCGATAGAACCTTTCCATCACTACAGAAAGTTCTACCAATCAGTGCTGATAATATATTTAAAATACACACACAGGGTGGCGCCTGTGGTTCAAAAGAGTAGGGCCCTGGCAACATATGCCAGAGGTGGCGGGTTCAAACCCAGCTCTGGCCAAAAACTGCAAATAAAAAAATAAATAAAAATAAAAAATAAAATACACACACAGTTTTATTAAACTTACTGAGCAAAATACCTGTAGAATTATATAACACCATAAAAACACAATAAAATATTACAGCTTAAAGTGATCTAGATTCATTTGTTCATTTGTTTTGTACAGATTTAACAAATACATATTTTTAAACACCAACTATGTGCCAGGCATTGTATATGGAGTAGGAGATATACGAGAAAAACCGACATTATTTCTGACCTCATTCATCTTAAAATTTACATAATATGTAATTTCTATAGAATATGATTTGTTATTTACATGTACCTCTATTTTTGTTACAATCTCATTGACAGGCGGCAACTCTCTTATATTTCCACAGGCAAAGAGAAGTAGACATTTCTGTCCCCTTAGAAATTACAATCTGTGATTTTCATAAACCACCATGCTAACCAAAAAAATGTTTTATTCCAGAAATTTCTGTAGGTTTTTTTGATGTGAGTTTAGTAACCAGGACTTTAATGTTGGCACCTCATATATATATTTAAATATAAGTTTTTCTAGTACACATGAATTTTGTAAATTGTAATAGTAAGTGAAATAAATGGTCTCACGGCCATATTTTATGATGAAATCAAAGTCATATGTATTTAGGGACAAGAGAAAGCAGAACAGTGAGAATCTCAAAGAAAGAGCTTGACAATCAGCCTTTGGTTGGGTAGACTTTTAAAAGTTATCCTGGTTGAGGGGTAGAATACTTCTTAGCTTTAGCTATTCAAGCTGAACATTTCTCAGAGGACAAAGCACCAGTTCTAACCCAAGAATTTGGTGGTTAGTGGGCTGCATCTTTATTACTCTCTCCTGATGTTATTTTAGGATCTAACTGTTACAGAAGATTCAGGAGAAAGAACAAGGAAACACTCACCTAAAAACAAAAGTTTATTTGCCAAGATTCTTAATGTTCCTTCAAAAGTCTCTCTTTAAGAAAAATACTAATTCTTTAAAATAATGGACATACATGCTTGATTGAAAAGCAATAACCTCAATATAAAAATGCTAAAGAAAATGTCTTTAGAAACAAGTCTTCTGTGGGCTAAGGGTATGTGTGTGTGTGTGTGTGTGTGGGTATATGTACATGTGTATACATTATCTTTGGGGATAAATGACTCAAAATTACTTAAAATAAAAATAACTAAAATTTCTTTAAGTATGACATTTTCTAGTTAGCTACAAGTTCTATCAAACCCTGCCAACTCCCAGTTGACCCAGTTTGTACATATTTGTAACCTAGCTGGGCCCTTTAGTCTTATGAGTTTGCAATCTCTGATTTATAATGACTCTGAATATTACACGTGTTTATTGCTATAGACAAGTGTTTTTTAAACATTTTAATCTCATGGCATACTTGAACCGATAGTTAGACTTCTCCGGCACACTTAAATTATGTTGACTTTAAAAAAGTGCAAAAACAATGTATTTACTGTTCTTTGAACTTCTTTTGAAAATAATTCAATTAATGGCATTTAAAAATTTCTATGGCATACCTAAAGATCCTCCCAGAGCACACCAGTGTGATGTGGCATGCCAGTTGAAAATCATGGGTATAGACTCGTTAGTGTGTGTTCCAGTACAGAAACTAGATAAAGCTAAAGGGAATTTTCTAGACTTTAAGAGACTATATCTATCTTGGCCACCATTATCCCCTAGTACAGTGCTTCTCACCCTTCCTAACGCCGTGAATCTTTGATATATTCCAAAGGGCTCGCAACCCACAGGTTGAGAACCGCTTCCCTAAGTGGCCAGCATAATGCAACACATGATATATATTTGTTTCATTGATAAGTGAAGAACCAGTAATGAATGTTTAGTAACTATCATTGCACTTTAGATACTTGTCATTATTTTATTTTATAAATCATTCAGATGCTGTAGAGCTGGTTCTGATATAAAAAGGCTTCAAATACAGCAAGGGAAACTAAGGTGCTTCTCAAGCAAACCAAGCGGAATGCCTCTCCTTCCAGGGAGCCTTATTTGAAGGACTAGTGAACTTGGGGAAGTCAAGGAAAATGATAGGATGGTGGGGATCTGGGAAGAACAAAAGGCCTAAGTTTTACCAAGTGAAGACTGAGTCCCAGCAGCCTGGTATTGGGTAGTCAGTGGTTGGCACTTCTCACGCTGTGCTATCATCTCTTTGAGTTAGAAATGAAAGGGGGGGGGATCTAGCTGGTATTTGTTGAAGGTGCTATATTTTACTTCCTATAGCTCAGTGGGAATTTTATTAGGGCTTTACTTAAGCACTACAAAGAAAAAGAAAGAAAGGAAAAGTTTTGCAAAACCAGAGGAGTCTGAGCATCCACATTAGAGGCAAAGTTATGAATCATGGTTGTTCAGCCTAACTCAGTCTTTTCAACTCTAACAACTGAATAAGCTAAAAATGCACAATTAGAGTGGCAAGTGATTTAGAGAACATATATATACTATAAAGTGTAATGTAAAATCTTTACATTTTTTGAGCAGAAAAATGTCCTGTAACCACTGTCCATAATATTTTATTAGCATTATGCTTACCTACTGAGGAATCATAAAAATTGCCATAGTATTGCCACCAAATACTTGCTATGACAATCTTCCCTGTCAAAATAGCACCAAAATAGTGCAGAAGCATTTCCTGCCTATCTTATTTTTTCCATTCCCATACTTTTCTCCTTTCTACACTCTTTCCTGGGAAGTTGTCCAAAGTCACAGAGAACTAGTGAGATTATGACCAAAAAGTATCATGTAATTTTTTATGATTCTTTAACCATTATACCTTGACATAATTTAGTTTCATGATTCCTAGTTTCATAATTCAGACTTAAGCATTTGGATTTAAACTGATCACAAATAGACAATTGTGTCTGCTCTGCAATTAATCACTTCTAAATCTCATTTTTCACAAAACAATATAAGAAATAAAGGAACAGAAGCCATCGTAACCCAGCCCCTGATGTGCAAATAATTGGCCTGGCTTGGCTTTTGTCACTGTGGATGGCAGAGGTCCCAAGCAGGGTTTATTAATACAGGTCTTGACAGAGATAGAACACTGGCAGTTCTGCCCATCCCTAAGCCCTGTGAAACTCACAAAGCAGGCCTCAGCTTTTCTTGCTCATTCCTTTTCACCACAGCTTTCTCTGCATACGAACTTTGTCCAAAAATACTGATTTTGATCTCCCTACTTTTAAATACCATAGATTGCCTAAGGCTTGAAAGCTACATATCTCTCTGCTCTTGGTTCAATATGCTCAGTGGGAGAAATTTGTCATCGGAGTTGTTACTGTTGGAGAAATATAGAGATCTCCTTTCCCCTCACTCCGCAAAGCATCTGTTGCCTGGACTTCTGTTTGTATTAATGAAATATGCCATCTGCATCATGCAGGCTTTTGTATTTCAGGAGAAATCAGAGAAGGAAGGAGAATTCCCCAAAGAGGAATCCATTAGCCATTATAATGCCCTTTTTTACTCCTTCGCGCATGACTCAAAATTCCGAATTCTTCTAACCACCTGTAGCCAGTACCATGGGTCCCATTTGGAGCAGGGAAAACTCAAATAATGATGGTCCTTCATTTCTTCATGAGTTAACTTGAAGGCTACTCTTCAACTTGGACTAAAGGTCACAGACATGGTTTTCCTCCTGCCTTAATGAATGGTTAATCCATCAGAACCTTTCAGGCACAAAAAATTTCCTGACTCTATCAAGTTTAAATATCAAAGAGGATTTATTGCCTGTGCAAATGAGAAGCTCAAAGTGGGACTCCTCAGGTAGAACAGCTTTGAGTGCTAAGTGAGGCTGTTAGGAATTAGTTTCTCCCCATCTTTGAAAAAAAGCTCAGCTTTTCATCCCTGTTGCGTTATGCTGGAGCAAATTCTCCCCAGGTTGAATCATCCTGCACTAGGTTTTTACCTCTCTTGCTCAGCTGCTCTAGTTTGAAAAAGTTTCTATCACCCACTTGTTCCAAGAAAAGTCTGGAAAATGAGTATCTTGGGCTTGAAAGCTCAGTCTGTGCTCATCTTCCTCCTCTTGACACGTTTCTCACCAAAGGAAATTCTGTGGCCTCACTGGCAGACCAGAGTCACCTGCCCCCTCAGGGTCTAGAGTGTGGGAACCATGTACTGTAACGACGTAAAGAGTGAGGAAAGGAAAAGGAACGTAAATGTAATGTTCCTAGAAGAAAAGAACATTTAACAGAGAGGTCCATCCCACAGAGGGAAGGCTGGCAGATCTTCTAGGATTTTGCAATTTGGACAAATACTTAGTCTCAGGTGGTCATCGTATGTGAAGTAGACTTTGTTTCCTCAGCCCTCCTTCACCAAATTGTCTGAAGAATACAGAAGAGTTTCATCTAGACCTATCAGTATTACTTAATTTTTTTTAAGAGACAAATCAGGTTCTAGGTTACAGTAATGGGCAATTTAGAAGTCTGAGGCCATAGCTAAGAAATAAAGAGCTGGTAAGTATGATACAGCTTCAGTTGTATGGGATGTAGGATCTGGAAGAGCCAAGAATGACTTTAATGCCAATGGTATGTTCAGAAGCATCAACAAGAAAAAGAAATGCTGACCAGAAAGCCCAATTTGATTTCTTGATAATTAGCATGTATTTTACCCTTGAAAAAAATTCAGATTAATCTAAGGTACAATTAGGTTACAATGTTTACAACATGTATTTTAGAAGTATAATAATACTGGTAACAACCAATTAGCACATATTGAGTGAGCTTGATGGGCCAACAACTGTGCTTAGCAATTAATATATCTAGCCTAAATGAAGAATTGACTTCTGAGGTGCACACAGATATGGCTCTAATTAACTGTTCATGAGGTTAGGAAAGCTTCAAGGCAGGAGGTGGTTATCTAGAAGGACATGTAAAAGTTAAGAGCATAAAGAAAGGCTGATCTAGAAAGTGAACACAGTATACACAAAGTTCTTATGGCATTTCAGAGAATGGATTGATCAAGAAATAAAGAGTATTTTTTTCTTTGAGACTGTTGCTTAAGCTAGACTGTCAAAGCATCAGCCTAGCTCACAGCAACCGCAAACTCCTGGGTTCAATTGATCCACTTGCCTCAGCTTCCCAAGTAGCTGGACTATAGGCATTGCCACAATGCCAGCTAATTTTCCTGTTGTTAGTAGACACAGGGCCTTGCTCTGACTGATCTCTAACTCCTGAGTTCAAGGGACCCTCTTCCCCTGGCCTCCCAGAGTGCTAGGATTATAAGTGTGAGTCACCACACATAGAAAGGATAATTTTTATGGCAGAAGTAGCACATGAGAAAGGCAGAAATAAGACAGAAAAGAGTAGGAAAAGTCCAAAAGGTTAGAAGGGCAGAAAACACATTAACAAGCTATGCTGGATTAGACATCCTTGGATGCCCACGGTTGACCAAAGCAAGAGATAGCCATGGCTCTGCTGTTGAGTACAGATAATAAGAAGTTGGGATTGGGATCTATTCACCAAATATTCTCTCCTATTTTTATGTATATTCTGATGATATACGTGAGATTCACTCTTAAGAAAAGATTATACCAAACAAAGTTGACCATCAATCTACATTCAGCAAGAGTAAGATACTTTTCCTTGATCGTAAGCATGCAATAGGTTAATGAAGCATGCTGTGAGTACTGGATGTTGGGATTTTCCAAATCTAACATGGTGCCCAACATACCACAAGCTCAATAAATGCTTGTTAAATGGATGTCATGGACAGATGTGTATTAAACGCCTTTTATTTTAGATTAAACCAGATCTGAGAACTACGTATGTATTCCGCATTTATTTATCTCTCAAAAAATGTCTTTCTTCTATCCATCTAAATATTGAATGGCATTGTAAGAAAAAGCTATTATAACTGTTGACTATCTTGGATGGCTTCTTAAGAGTTCCAATGAAAAAATCACACTCAGCTCTCACTCCGTATTGGATGTAAAGATTCTCTCTTTAAACATTTTAATCAAATAAAATTATCAATCTTAACAATATGTGTGTGCTATAAACTTGGAATTTTATCCCCAGTGTAATGGCATGCAGAGGTTGTGCCTTCAGAAGGTGATGAGTTCATGAGGGCAAAATCCTAATGATATATAAGAAAGCAGGCCCCCACCAGACACTGAATTTGCTGGTGACCTGATTTTGTACTCCTCAGTTTCCAGAACTGAAAGAAATAAATTCCTTTGTTTAAAAGCCACCCTGTTATGGTATGTTATAGCGGCACAAAGAGACTAAGATAGGATTCACAAACAGTGTTTGGTCCAGGGGTCTTCAACCTGTGGCCCCACAGGCCACATGTGGATAATTTGATGACTATTTTGCTTATCTGTGTTGTCAGATACCACAAAAAGTATTCATAGATCTTTTCTTATTCTCATCAGATTCCATGAGTGTTTGTGTATTTAATGTGTGGCCCCAAACAATTCTCCTTCAAAAGAAAACAAAACAGACTAACAGGATATCGGTATGGCGAAGTAAGGATGCTGCTGTAACAAATCCCTGAGAATGTGCAGCAACCCAGAAATGGGTCATGTGTAGAGACTGGAAGAATGTTGAAGTAAATATAGAAAAAGCCCATATTACTATCAAGAATCTTTAACAGCGATTCTGGTGAGGGATCAAAAAGGGAGAAAAATAAAACAGATGTAGAGAAAGCTTCAATCTTCTTAGAGAACACCTAAGTAATCCTAAACAGAATGTTGGTAAGAATAAGAGTGGTAAAGGCCATTCTGACAACATCTGAGCAGAAAGAAAGAACATGCTATTGGATACTGGAAGAAGATAATCTTTGTTATAAAGTAGCAAATAACTTTGTTAAACTGTTTTAATGTTTTAGTGTTTTGTGGAAGTTATGACTTGTACTGATGAATTCAATATTAGGCTGAAGATGTTTCAAAGTAAAGTGTTGAAGGAGTGGCCTGACTCCTTCTGACTGCTTATACTAAAATGTTAAAGAAATGGGGTAACATCCACAAGATAGCACAAGAGGCGCTGACTCAATCATATTTCCCAAAGCCACACTAATTTTGCAGCCAACAGACAAAAATACCTTTCTGAGATATCAGATTAATTTAGGAGTTCGTAAAATTCCAGATAAGCACAGGATTTACTAGGGTCATTTTGAGGAAGTATACTCATGCTCCTATGAAAGATTCACTGACTATGGTCCTAGCTACAGATGTGCCAGCAGCCTCATCCCTTTGAGGACTCAGCTATTGCCCCCTACATTATTGGTCTGGATGTCAAATCCATCTGCTGGAGAATGTCATGCATGAATTACATTGAGTGACAGGTTCTCCAAAATTGAGTTTGGATGCAGATCTTTAAGCACCTCTGAAACTCAGT
This sequence comes from Arctocebus calabarensis, assembly GCA_963573935.1. Taxonomy (NCBI): domain Eukaryota; kingdom Metazoa; phylum Chordata; class Mammalia; order Primates; family Lorisidae; genus Arctocebus; species Arctocebus calabarensis. The sequence continues at coordinate 8,265 of CAUYON010050302.1, forward strand.
TCTAGATCATCTTAGGTTTTAGAGCAGTACTTCCCAAACAGGGACCCAGAAGAAGACATGCTTATCTGACATGCTGACATCCCCAAAGATGGCTTGCTAAACTTGGCCATGTAGCAGATCCTGAAATGCTCTGGAAATTTAGCTACATTCCCTCTCATCTTATAGCCTGTTAGAAGTCCCACAAGTCCAAAAATCTGGCTGGAGACATATCCATTTGTGACCACAGAGGCAAGCCTGCAGAACTGTGCCTTATCTATATGCCCTAAAGCAGCCTGTGACTTGGTTTTAGTTCCCTTTTTTCTATGGCTGGATCTAGTATTGACTACCTGCCTAAGGATTAATCACTCAGTGATCTAGCAGGAGATCTCCCAAGGATCTGAAAAAAGTCACCCCCATCCAAGAAATGGGTCAGAGGCCTGCTGTCTGAATGCCCAGAGTAGACCCTCATCCCACTGCCAGCGTGATTGATTAAAGTCCTAAGTCAGACTAGCCCACCAGGAGACCAGACAAAATCCATGCCCACTGGAGCCCCTGGTAAAAGGCCTGTCCACCATGGATCCCAGAAGCAGTCAAATGACCCAACTCTATCACTTTGAAATTGGAATTCTGGAAATAATCCCATTAGCCTAGGGGCTCAACTGGAGAAAGCTTTTACCTATTAGAACCAGTCTGTAAAAACTATAAGAGATTTTTTTTCTTTTCCTTAAAATGCGTAGCTATCAGTATAAAGTTACACAGAAAATAATCAACAAGGCAAATATGACACCATGAAAGGAAATTAATAAATTCTAGTAACTGATCCCAAAGAAATAAACATCTATAAGTTGCCTGAAAAAGAATTCAAAGTAAGCACCTTTAAAAAGCTCAATGAGATTAAAATAGACAAAAATATGAAATTCAGAGAACAATGAATAAATAAAATGAAAGTGTATAAAGAAATATAAACTGTAAATAGGATCTTGCAGCTGAATAATAAAATTTCTGGAAAATTCTATGGAAAGCTTTCACAGTATAATTAATTATGCAAAATAAAAGTAGTGAACTCAAAAACAAGTTATTTGCAACTAGCTAAGTAGAGGACCAAAATGGTAACGATTGGAAAAGAGTAACAGAAGAATAAAGGACCTATGAGACAAAAATCAACTGTACAGATTTTCGGAATAATAAGGGAGACAGTAAAAGGCAGGTGTCTACTATTAAAAAAAAAAACAAAAAAAACACTGGCTGAAAACTACCCCACATTTTGGAGGAATTTGAGCATCTAGATCCATGAAACTTAAAGAATCCCAAGTAAGTTCAATCCAAAGAAGAAACCCCAGGACACATTATAAATAAATCATCAAAAGCCAAAAGCAAAGAAAATATCGAAAACAACGAAAGAAAAGATGCATGTCACACGTAAGAAAATCCTAACTGGCTATAAGAAGACTTAACAATAGAATCCTTACAAGCCAAAATGAATTGGGATGATATAGTCTTTGTTCCAAAAGAAAAAATTCTCAACAACATTATACCCAGCAACTGTCCTTCAAAAATGAATGAGAGGGAAGCACTTGCCCATACAAAAGCTAAGGAAGTTCATCACCAAAAGACCTGCTTTGCAATAAATGCTAAAGAGAGTTCTTTGAGTTGAAACAAATGAGCACTAAGTAACCACATGAAAACATAAAAGTACAAATTCACAGGTAAAAATAAATATATAGTCAAATTCAGAGTACTCTAATACTGTTATGGTGACCAGTAAATCACTTTTAAAACTAGTATAAAAGTTAAAAGACAAAAATATCAAAAATAATTATAGCTAAAATAATTTGTTAATGGGAATACAATATAAAAAAACAGAAAATATAACATCAGTAGGTAAAAATGAAAGAGGGTAATAAAAGACTAGAGTTTTTCTAGTATAAAGAAACATGTTATTACCTTAAGTTAGAATATTATAGTTTTAAGATGTTTTATATGAGCCTTGTGGTACAGTAACCACAAATAAAAGTCTCTAATAGATACACAAAAGATAAAGGGAGAGCCTGCCAAAACCAAAATTCAACAAATCACCAGGGAAGACAGGAAGATAAGGAGAAAGGAATAAGTAAACAACAAAATGGAAATAGTGAGTCCATATCTATCAATAATAACTTTAAAAGTAAATGAATTAAATTTTCCCAGCCAAAGATACATAGTGCCTGAATGGATAAAAACAAACAAAAATAAAACAAAACAAAGAAACCAAAACTCAAGAACAATAATATGCTGCCTACTAGACTCACACAAGACATAAAGACAAACACAGGCTAAAAGTAAAGGAATGGAAAATAGTATTCTATGGCTACCAAAAGAGACAATGGGTGGCTATAGTTATGTCAGAAAAAATAGACTTTCATTCAGAATCTGTCAGAAGACACATAGAAAGTCATTATATAATGATAAAGTGGCAATTTCATCCAAAGGATATGACAATTGAAAATATATATGTGCCCGACACTGGAGTACTTCAACTTATAAAGCAATATTAAGAGAACACAATGGAGAAACAGACACTAATAATATAATAATAGGGGACTTCAATATTGCACTTTCAACAATGGATGGGCCATCCAAACAGAAGATCAGTAAGGCAATAGTGAACTTGAACAACTCTAAAGACTAAATAGACCTAATAGACATAGCTGACATTTGTCTAACAGCAACAAATGAACATACTTTTCAGGCATACATGGGACTTTCTCTAGGACAGATCATATCTTGGCCCACAATTAACAAATTTGAAAAGACTAAAATCAATTCATGTATCTTCTCTGATCACAATGGTATAAAATTATCATTCAATACCAGGAAAAAATTTGGGAAATGGACAAAACAATTTTAATTTGTGGAAATTAAACAAAATACAGGTAAACTACCAATTACTCAAAGAAGAAAGCAAAATGGAAATGGAAAGTATCTTGAGATAAAGTAAACTAAAACATACCAAATTTATGGGATGCCACGAAACCAATGTTAAGAGAGAAATACATACTGATAAATGCCTACATCAAAAAAGGAAAAATAACTCAAATAAACAATCTAGTGTTACACCTCAAGAAACCAGAAAAAAAATTAGCTCAATGTCAGCAAAAAGAAGGACATATAAACTATCAGAGTTGAAATAAATGAAATAGTAACTAAAAAAGCATTAGAAGATAAAAAGAAAAACTGAGAGTATGTTCTTTAAAAAGATAAAAACAACTGACAAAAAAAATTGATAAAAAAAAATAGTCTAGCTTTAGCTAGACTAACCAAGTGAAAAAGAAAGAGGGTTCAACTAAATAGAAATTAAAAAAGGAAAACTTAAAGCTGATACTGCAGAAATATAAAGAAGCATCAGAGACTTCTTATGAACAATTATACACCATAAATTGGATAACTTAAAAGAATAGATACATTCCTAAAAGAATATAAAACTTACCCAGACACTGAATCATGTAGAAACAGGAAATCTGAACAGACCAATAACAAAAAAAATAGTTTGAATTTTCCCAACAACGAAAATTCCAGGATCAGATGGCATCATGGGTAAAATCTACCAAGCATTTTAAAAAGAATTACTCCAATCCTTCTCAAAGTCTTCCAAAAAATTGAAGAGAAGGCACATTTCTAAAATCATGTTACAAGACCAGCACAACCCTTATACCAAAGCCAGGTAAGGATAATACAAGTAATGAAATTTAATAAACAAATACAAACGCAAAAATCCTCAACAAAATATTAGTGAACCAAACTCAACACCACATTAACAAAGTCTTAAAACCATGTCAATCTGTAAAAATGATTCAACATATGCAAATAATAAATCTGATAAATTACTTTAAAAGAATGAAGGATAAACATCATATGATTATCACACTACATATAGAAAAAAAACTGCTAACAAAACTCGACAACTTTTCATGGTAAAAACTCTCAACAAATTAAGTACAGAAGACCTAAAGGTCATATTTGAGAAGCTCATGGCTATTATTAAATTCAATGGTGAAAAGTGGACGGCTTTTCTTCTAAGATCAGTAAGATAAACATTCATGCTCTTACCAATATGTTCTATTCAAAGCAATACTAGAGTCAGAAAAATTGAGTAATAAAAAGAAATAAATGTATGCAAGTTCAATAAACTGTCTCTTATTTTTTTTGCACATGACATAATCTTATATATACAAAGCCCTAAATACTCCACCAAAACCCAGTTAGAACTAATAAATAAATCAAATAATGTTACAGAAATAAAATTATCAGTTTCATTTCCCCACCCTAACCATAAATACAATTTTTTTTTCATAAATACAAATTAAGATCTCATTCACAAGAGCATCACAAAAAATTCTTATGATAAATATAACTGAAGAGGTGAAAACTATGTACAATGAAAAATCTAAAATATTTATAAAGGAAATGAAAAAAGGCACAAATAAATTAAAAGATATCCTATGTTTACAGATTAGAATAATTTATATTTAAATGTCTTTTTTAACACTCTATGCAAATATTAACTCAAAATGGATTAGAAAGTTAAATATAAAATATGAAACTGTAAAAGTCATAGGAATAAAAGTTTTTGTAACATTGGATTTGGCAATGATTTTTTGGCTATGACAGCAAAAGCACAGGTGACAAAAGCAAAACTATACTAGTGGGACAAGATCAAACTGAAAACCTTCTGCACTGCAAAGAAAATAACATGAAAAGGTAACCTATAAAATGGGAGAAAATATTTGCAAACTATGCCTGATAAGGAATATTCAAAATGTATAAGGAACTCATACAACTCAATATCAAAAGGATAATTTACCTGATTTTAAAAAATGGCAAAAGAAAGTAGATATACATTTTTTCAAAGAAAACATATAAATAATGAATATATGAATAGGTCCTCAACATCACTAATTACAAGAAAAATGCAAATGAATACCACAATAAGACATCAAATCATACATGTTAGGAAGGCCATCATCAAAAAGAAAAGAGGTAAGTGCTGGAGAAGGCAAGGAAGAAAGAAAACCCTCATACACTGTTGATGAGAATGTAAATTGGTACAGCCATTATCGAATATAGTATGAAAAATGCTTCAAAAATTAAAAATATAGATGGTGGCCGAGTAACAGCTTCCTTGCAACTGGGCTCGGTGAGACTGGGGAGAGAAGACTTCAGGGATCTCTGGCTGACGAGATCTGCCCAGAAACATCCCTTTGGGGACACAGGGAGACAGCATGAGACTTCTGGACCCCCTGAGGAAGGCAAAAGCAGTGGAGATCTGGCAAGTGGTTGCGTGTGTTCCTTTGGTCTAATCCTGCCGGCAGCTGTGACTACAGCACCAGTGAGATTGCAAACTGGAAAGGCCTTACCTGTGAG
>CAUYON010050303.1:0-16519 GCA_963573935.1 Arctocebus calabarensis
GTTTTTCCACACCCATTAACAGGCACTGGAGTTTTCTACTAGAATTTTTCTAATTTAGTTCTCACATTTAAATCTATGATCCATTTAATTTTTGTGTACAGTGTGAGAGAGGTGTTAAAATTTATTCCTTTTGCAGACAGCTATCCAATTATCTCAGGACCATTTGCTAATAAGACTATTCTTTGCCCCTTAAATCATCTTAGTACCCTTGTTGAAAATCAGTTTACAGTGAATGTAAGGATTTATTTCAGGACTCCTAATTTTATTCCATTGATGTATGTATCTTGATTACAATAGCTATGTAGTTAATTTTGAAATTGGGAATTATAAGTTCTCTAACTATTTTTTCCCAAGATGGTTTGACTATTCTGGATCCCTTGCATTTCCATACAAATTTGAGGATCAGCTTGTCAATTGACGGAAAAAAAATTTTTTTTTGAAATTGGGATTGAGGTTCGGCGCCTATAGGTCTGTGGTTAGGGCGCTGGCCACATATATATAGGCTGGCAGGTTCAAACCCAGCCTGGCCTGCTAAATAACAATGACAACTACAACAAAACAATAGCCAGGCATTGTGGCAGGCGTCTGTAATCCCAGCTACTTGGGAGGCTGAGGCAAGAGAATTGCTTAAGCCCAAGAGTTAGAGGTTGCTGTGAGCTGTGATGCTACGGCACTCTACTGAGGGTAACATAGTGAAACTCTGTCTCAAAACAAAAAAAGAAAGAAATTGGGATTGAGTTGAATCTGTAGGACAATTTAAAGGATACTGCCATCTTAACAATGTTAAATTTTCTGAAATATACAATATCTTTTCATTTAGGCCTACACGGTGACTCACGCCTGTAATCCTAGCACTCTGGGAGGCCAAGGTGGGTAGATTGTCCTGAGCTCACAGGTTCCAGACCAGCATGAGCAAGAGGGAGACGTCTTCTCTAAAAATAGCCGGGCATTGTGGCAGGTGCCTATAGTCCCAGCTACTCAGGAGGCTGAGGCAAGAGAATCGCTTGAGCCCAAGAGTTGGAGGTTGCTGTGAGCTATAATGTCATGACACTTAATTGAGACTCTGTCTCCAAAAAAAAAAAAAAAACCCAATATCTTTTCCTTTATTTAGATCCTTTTAAATTGCCTTCAACAATGTTTTATAGTTATCCACGTGCAAGTTTTGCATTTATTTTGTTAAATTTATTTCTAGGTATTTTATTCTTTTTGATGCTATTATAAATAGAATTGTTTTCTTGATTTTACTTGTAGGTTCACTGCTTATAGGAATAAATTTGTGTATGGAGGAAGGGGCAGTTAAGGATTTTTCTTTTCTCAAAAAAGATCTTCCAGGGCGGCTCCTGTGGCTCAGCAAGTAGGGCGCCGGCCCCATATACCGAAGGTGGCGGGTTCAAGCCCGGCCTCGGCCGAACTGCAAAACAAAAAAAAAAATAGCCGGGCGCTGTGGCGGGCACCTGTAGTCCCAGCTACTCGGGAGGCTGAGGCAGGAGAATAGCTTAAGCCCAGGAGCTGGAGGTTGCTGTGAGCAGTGTGACGCCACGGCACTCTACCCAGGGCGATAAAGTGAGACTCTGTCTCTACAAAAAAAATTAAAAAAAAAAAAAAGATCTTCCAGTGTGGCACCTGTGGCTCATTGAGTAGGGCGCTGGCCCCATATACCGAGGGTGGTGGGTTCAAACCTGGCCAGGGCTGAACTGAAAAACAGAAAAATAGCTGGGCGTTATGGCGAGCGCCTGTAGTCCCAGCTATTCGGGAAGCTGAGGCAAGAGAATTGCCTAAGCCCAGGAGTTGGAGGTTGCTGGGAGCTGTGTGACGCCACAGCACTCTACCAAGGGGGCTATAAAGTAAGACTCTGTCTCTACAGGAAAAAAAAAAGATCTTCCAAAATTTTTCTGATTGTTTTGCCACAGTGCCTGGCATATTCTGAAATTATTATTCACCTCAATTTCTAATCCAATCTATGCTTACAAGTATCCTTAATTTTAAATAAGTTTCTAAAATTTTTTATTGACTTGAAATTTACAAAACATACAACCATTTTAAAGGGCACAATTCAATAGTATTGGTAGTCACAATGTTGTGCAACTACTAGCTCTCTCTAGTTTTAAAGCTTTTTCCTTATACCATTAAAAAAAAATCTCCATTGGGCGGCACCTGTGGCTCAGTGAGTAGGGCCATATACTGAGGGTGGCAGGTTCGAACCCAACCACAGCCAAACTGCAACAAAAAATAGCCAGGCGTTGTGGCAGGCACCTGTAGTCCCAGCTACTTGGGAGGCTGAGGCAAGATATTTGGCTAAGCCCAAGAGCTAGAGGTTGCTGTGAGCTGTGATGCCTCTGTACTCCACCAAGGGTGACAAAGTAAGACTCTTTCTCTTTAAAAAAAAAAAAAATTCTCCATTAAGCAATTACTTTCATTTCCCACTTTATCCCTTGGTAAACTCTCAGCTGTCTTTATGGTTTTGCACTCAGGATATGCAGTATAATAAAAAAGAAATCATACAACATGTGACCCTTTGTGTCTGGCTTCTTTCGCTTAGCATATTTCCAGGTTTATCCACGTTATAACAAGTATCCTTTTTATGGCTGAATAATATTCTGTTGTATGTAAATATAATGATTTGTTTATCCAGTCACCCATTTATAGATATTTAGGCCGTCTCCACCTTTTGGTTATTATAAACCATGCTGCTATAAACATTCATGTACAAATTTCAGTGTGAACATATGTTTTCATGTCTCTTAGGGGTATACTTAGAACTAGAATTTGTGGATCATATGGTAATAATTCTGTTTGCTTTTTGAGGAGTTACCAAACTCTGCCATTTTTCATCCCCACCGGCAACGTGTGAAAGTTCCTATTTCTCCACATCCTCATCACTTGTTTTTTCTGTCCTTGATTAAAGCCATCTAGTGGGTGGAAAGTGGTATTTCAGTGTGGTTTTGATTTGCACTTCCTTAATGACCAATGTGCTGGACACCATTTCATGTGCTTATTGGCCATTTGTGTATCTTCTTTGGTGAAATATCTATTCAAACCTTTTGTCTATTTAAATATTATTTTTTTTCTTTTTAGAGGCAGGGTCTTGCTATATTGCCAAGGCCTGGGGTTTTCTTTGTAGTTTTAACATTACTAATTAAATCTTTTTCCAGCTGGGTGTGGTAGTTCACAACTGCAATCCTGGCACTTTGGGAGGCCAAGGCAGGAGGATTGCTTGAGACCAGAAGTCCAAGAGACCCATCTCTACAAAAAAATAGAAAAATTAGCTGGGCACAGTGGTACATGCCTGTAGTCCCAGTCACTCTGGAAGCTGAGGCAGGAGGAACGTTTGAGTCTAGGAATTTGAGGTTGAAGTGAGCTCTGATTACACCACTGCACCCTAGCCAGGGTGAGAGAGCTAAATCTTGTCTCCAAAAAAAAACAAACAAACCAACAAAACAAAAACTCTTTTTCCTTATTGTAGGTCTGTTCAGATTATGAGTTTTCTTGAGTCATAATATTATTATTTAAGTCATTTGTGTTTTTCTAGGAATTTGTCCATTTCATCTAATTTTCGAACTTGCTGACATATAGTTGTTCATAGCAGTCCTCTGTTGTCCCTTTTATTTATTTTTATTTTTATTTATTTATTTGGAGACAGTCTCACTTTGTCGCCCTTGGTAGAGTGCAGTGGCATCATAGCTGACTGCAACCTCTCTTGGGCTCACGAGATTCTCTTGCCTCAGCCTCCCAATAGCTGAGACTACAGGTACCTGCCACAATGCCTGGCTATTTTTAGAGACGGAATCTTGCTCTTGTTCAGGCTGGTCTCAAACCTGTGAGCTCAAGCAATCCACCCGCCTTGGCCTCCCAGAGTGCTAAGGTTACAGGCATGAGCCACCACGCCTGGTCCTCTTTTATTTTTATAAGATCAGTAATAATGTCCTTCCTTTTATAACTGATTTAGTAATTTGAGTCTTCTCTCATTTTTTCTTGTTCAGTCTAGATAAATAATTGTCAATTTATTGATCTTTTTTCAAGAACCATCTTTTGGATTGGCTCAAGTGGCAAAGGCACCAGCCACATACACCAGAGCTGGTAGGTTCAAATCCAGCCCAAGCCTGCCAAACAACAATGACAACTACAGCCAAAAAATAGCTGGGTGTAGTCTCAGCTACTTAGGAGCTGAGGCAAGAGAATCACTTAAACCCAAGAGTTTGAAGTTGCTGTGAGCTGTGACACATTCTACCCAGGGGGACAGCTTGAGGCTCTGTCTCAAAAAAAAAGGAACTTTTGTTTTTATTGATTTTCTGGGAATTTTTCCCCTAGATCCTATTTCATTTATTTTTACTCATTTTTATTATTTTCTTCCTTTGTTTTAGGTATAGTTTGCTCCTCTTTTAGTTTCTTAACATGGAAGTCTAGGTTATTGATTTGAAATCTTTCTTATTTTTCAATGTAGACATTTACAGCTGTAAATTTCCTTTTAAGTATTGCTTTCTCTGTATCCCATAAGTTTTGGGATGTTGTATTTTAGTTTCCATTTATCCCAAAGTAGTTTCTAATTTTCATGTGATTTCTTCTTTGACCTATTGGTTATTTAAGAGTGTGTTTTTAAATTTCTACATATTTGTGAATTTCCCAAAATTTCTTCTGTTGTTAATTTCTAATTCAATTCCATTGTGGTTGGAGAACAGATTTTTGTATAATTTCAGTCCTTTAAAATTTATTTCGGCTTAGGGTGGTAACTGTGGCTCAGTGAGGGGAGCATTGACCCCATATACCAAGAGTATTGGGTTTGAACCTGGCCCAGCCAAACTGCAATAAAAAAAAGCTGGGTGTTGTGGTGGGCACCTGTAGTCCCAGCTATTTAGGAGGCTGAGGCAAGAGAATTGCCTCCACCCAAGAGCTGGAGGTTGCTGTGAGCTGTGACACCACAGCACTCTACTTAGGGTGACAAAGTGAGACTCTGTCTCTAAAAAAAAAAAAAAAAATTATTTAGGCTTGTTTTTGTCTTATGGCCCAGCATATGATCTATCCTGAGAATGTTCCATGTGCACTTGAGAAGAATGTGTGTATTCTGCTAGTATTGAGTGTTCTTTAGATATCTGATAGATCTCGTTGGTTTAGTGTTGCTCCAAGTTTTCTACTTCCCTGTTGATCTTCTACCTAGCTGTTCTGTCCATTATTGAAAATAAGATATTGAATTATTATACTGAATTGTTTAGTTTTCAAATTGTTCAGTTTCAATTCTGTTAGTTTTTGCTTCATGTGTTTTAGACTGTTAGTGTATATATACACACAATCATTTTACCTTCCTGATATATCAACCTTTTATTACGATAAAATGTCCTCTAACTCTAGCAAAAAAAAATTTGTCTTAAAGTCTATTTTTTTTTTTTTTTGAGACATAATCACTTGGTCACCTTCGGTAGAGTGCCATGGTGCCTTTAGCTCACAGCAACCTCAAACTCTTGCGCTCAAGCGATCCTCCTGCCTCAGCCTCCTAAGTAGCTGGGATTACAAGTGCCTGCCACAACACCTAGATAGCTTTTCTATTTATTTATTTGTTTATTTGCAGTTTTTGGCTGGGGCTGAGTTTGAACCCGCCTCCTCCAGCATATGGGGCCGGTGCCCTACCCCTTTGAGCCACAGGCGCTGCCCCTAGTTTTTCTATTTTTAGTAGAGACGGTCTTACTCATACTAAGGCTGATCTTGAACTTCTGAGCTCAAGCATCTACTGCCTCAGCCTCTCAAAGTGGTAGGATTACAGGCATGAGCCACTGCACCTTGAAGTGTCTCTTTTGTCTTATTCACCCTAGCACTCTTTTAGCTACTGTTCACATGGTTTCCTTTTCCTTCCTTCCGCTTTCAACTCCTGTGTCTTGAATCTAAAGTAAATCTCTCATAAGCAGCTTCTAGTCGGATCATTTCTTTTTTGTTTGCTTGTTTTGAGTCAGTCTCTCACTGTATCTGCCCTAGGTATTGTGCCATGGCATCACAGTTCACAGCAACCTCAAATTCCTGAGTTTAAGTGATTCTCTTGCATCAGCCTCCCAAGTAGCTGGGACTACAGGGGCCCACCACAACGCCTGGCTATTTTTTGTTGTTGTTGCAGTTGTCATTGTTGTTTAGCCGGCCTGGTTCAAACCCACCAGCCACGATGTATGTAGCCAGTCCCATAACTACTGAGCTATGGGCACTGAGCCGAGATCATTTCTTAAACTCTATTCTGCCAATCTCTGCCTTTTGATTGGGGTGTTGAATCCATTTACCTTCAATGTAATTATTGAGGAGGTAGGATTTGCATTTGTCACTTTGCAATTTTTTCATGTCTTACTCCTTTTTGGTTCTTTGATTCCTACCACCATTAGTGTAAAATAGATACTTTTGAATGCATCTTTTAAATTCCCTTTTTGATTCATTTACAATATTTTTTGGAGTTATTAGTGGTTGCCCTGGGGACAAAATTAGCATCATAACTTAAAACAATCTAATTTGCATTAATACTAACCTAATTTTGAAAGTCTATAAAAACATTGCTCCAAAAAAACCCACCTCGCTCCAATATAGCTCTAAAAACTCCCCGCTCCTTGTCGTACAAATTAACACCTTTGTATGTCACACAGTTTTGTAATTATTGCTTTATGCAGTTGTCTTTTAAAGGCAGAGTTAAAGACAAAAAAGAAAAGAATTACAACAAAAATGTTTACACTGTCTTTCATAATGCCTGTGTAGCTACCCTTCCCTTACTGGTGTTCTTTATTTATTCATGTGCATTAAAGTTACCATCTAGGGTACTTTCATTTCAGCTTGAAGGCTCCCTTTAGTACTTTGTGTGGCAGATCTGCTAGTGATTAATTCTCTCAGCTTTTATTTATCTAGAGATGTCTTCTTGTCTCCTTTTTTTTTTTTTTTTGAGTGGTTTTTTTTTTTCCCTCCTTTTTTTTTGAGTGGTTTTTTGTTTGTTTGTTTTGTTTTGTTTTTTTAGAGACAGAGTCTCACTTTGTTGCCCTTGGTAGAGTGCCATGGCTTCATGGCGCACAGCAACCTCCAGCTCCTGGGCTTAGGCGATTCTCTTACCTCAGCCTCCTCAGTAACTGGGACTACAGGCGCTCGCCACAATGCCTGGCTATTATTTTGTTGCAGTTGGGCCAGGGCCAGGCTTGAACCCGCCACCCTTGTTATATGTGGTCGGTGCCCTACTCACTGAGCCACAGGCACTGCCCCATGTCTCCTTTTTTAAAAAATTTTTCTTTACCTATAATTTTGGAGACACCCTTTATTTTTGAAGGCGTGCACAGGGCTTTGTCCATTCTCATACAATGCCTACTACAGTTTGGAGAACACCTTCTGCCCAATGGGCAGGTCACCCCCATCCCTGTGTCCCTTCTCTGGATTTAGACTTATCCTAGGTCCACCACTATTAGTTATGTGACCTTAGGCAAGTAATGCTGCTGCTCTGTGCCTCGGTTTCATCACGTATAAAATGGGGATAACGCTGCTGTGCTCAAAAAAGTGTTGGCAGATTGATTTAAACATGGAAAGTGGCCAGGCACAGTGGTCCTAGTACTCTGGGAAGCTGAGACAAATTGCTTGAGCTCAGGATTTCAAGTCCAGCCTGAGCAAGAGCAAGACCCGGTCTCTACTAACAACAGAAAAAATTAGCCAGGTGTCGTGGTGGGCATCTATACCTGTAGTCACAGCTACTCAGAAGACTGAAGCAGGAGCATGGCCTGAGCCCAGGAGTTTGAGGTTGCTGTGTGAGGTAGGCTGATGTCATGACATTCTAGTCAGGGAAACAAAGTGAGACTCTGTCTCTTTAAACAAAAAAAAAGGAAAGTCCTGGAAGCTGGTACTGAGGCTACAATAACACTAGTGATAAGCTCATTTGCCCAACAGAAACAACCTGGGGCTGGAGGAAGGGGATTCAGTGAGCACCTGAGATTCTCTTTAACGAGTGTCACTTGCTCTTCCTCCAGATGGACACTGCAGCCACAGCCTCTAAGCCAACCTGGGTAACTGCAGGCCACAGCAGAGAAGGAAGCCCACTCTATGTTCCAAGCTTACACGTGTAAGAAGCAGGGCAACATTATCTGGGCCTCCCAAATCTACTACATGTTGGGCAGCTCTGTAGAACCATCGTCCCGGTGCAAGCAGGCCTGAGAAGGAGATGCCTGCACACCTGGTTAGGCTCTGCAGATGCCTGGAAACCTCTTGTAGGAACAAGGGCCACCTGACTTTCCAATATGCACCTGTCCCTATGTGACTTTCCAATATGCACCTGTCCCTATGTCATTGCTCATTCCAGCCTCCCAGGACACTTACAAAAAGTCACCAGGAGGAAGAAGTTTGCCTCTAACCTGCCACACTCCTTCTGCAGGCCAGGCACCAAGTACCTCCACGGCCTGCCAGCCCCACTCTGGCCCTCTCCCCCCTCCAAAACAAGTGAGACAGCTGACTTATGCCTCAAGGAAGGCCATTTATTTCCAAGATATAGACTGTACTTGTAAGACAGGACTTTTCAGAAGCAGGAAATTTTAGTTGTCGCCAGAGAGGTGTGTCAAGGACACAGTGAAAAGAACCATGCGATTGTGGGGCAGGAGGCTTTATCCAACACTGTTACAACACTTTTGTAAATGAGCAAAACATCTTTAAAAATCCTTATAAATTCTTTATAATATGTTACACATTTAGAGACAGTATTTACAATAAAAGGATGGGGGGGAGGAGAAAGAAATCTACTTTACAGTAAGTCTTTGCATAAAACAAGAGGACCGACAGACGTGGCAGCGGGGTCACAGCCCCATCTGGGCTTCCCTGGAATGAGGGCGGGTGAGGGGTGTGGGGGCGCCTGCTGGTCTGAGGTCTATTTACAACATGTGGGGAAAAGAGGAGGCTGGTTTCCACATATTCTGCAGGAATAACCCAGCTCAGGTCCCATAAATCAGTGTATGTGAGACAGAGAGACCAGGGGTGTTTTTTACTGTCCCTCCCCAAGGGAAAGGAGAGAGGACTCTGTGTGCCTGAGCTGCGGAAGGAGCAGGCACCCTGGAAGAACAAAGGTGGGGCCAGGGAGATGCCAGCGGGGGACCTGGACCCTTCCCAAAATGAGGAACAGGCAGCTTCCATGATCAAAGCGCTTGGGGGAGTCATTTAGGGGTTGGCAAAAGAGTGAGGGGAGCAACCCCAGGAAGGTTTCAGTCCTGCCTCTTGGAGGGCCCCCTACCCCCTTCTCTGGCTCTGACAAGGGCAGGGGGTCAGGATTCCTGCGTGCACCTAAGGCAGGGAGCCCATGGGTGGTGGGGGTGGGGAGAAAAAACGGTTGGCAGAAGTTGCTACTGGAAACACCTTTGGACAGTGACTACACACACTTGCACACAGAAGTCCCTCTCCCCACGAACACCACCACCCTATACCTCCTCTCCCCAGACACACACATCCTGCCTTAGGAGCTAACTGGGAGCAAGGTGGGGCACAGAGAAAGCAAAAAGCCAGCATCACCCAGTATTTTTTTCTTTAGTCTGAAACTTGGGGTTACCTAGCCACATTCATGATCCACACAGCCCCTAAGTGCAGCCACAGGAAGGCCCAGAAGGGCCTACTCCCAGGCATGTGCAGGGACACATACCCCCATAGGCCCAGCCCTCTCCTCTTGCTCTCATTACCTCCGGAACCGCCTTCCATCCACTCTGCACAACTCCAGCCTTCTCCGCTGCCCGCCCCCTCCCAAGTCCCAGCACAAGAACCAAAGAGGCGGCCTGCGGCGTCCTCCTACCCTCACGCCGTGCACCTAGGGGCAACAGAGGGTGCGAGTTAGAGGAGAGCTAGGGAGAACTGTCACAGACACTGATGGAGGCGGGAAGTGGCCGAGCGACGCAAAGGCTGGTTCCGCAGGGTCCCGGGGTCCCCGGACGCGGGCGGCAGGGAGGCTGCGGACGATGTGGCCCGCGCCTTGGTGGACTCCAGGCTGCTGAGGCCGGAGTCCTTGTTGTCACTGTGTGCCCGCGCGCCCGTGGGCTCCAGGGTGCCCCCTCCGCCCAGCTCCTTCCACTCGTTGAAGTTAAGGTCGGTCAGCGGGCTCTGCACCACCACCGTGTGGCGGCGCCAGCTGCTCCGGCGCCTCCGCGTCTCGGGCGACAGCGGCCGCCGCAGCCGCACGGCCATGTCGTCCGCCGTGCCGCGGAGGCGCAGCCGCAGGGCCTCGATGCGCGACGGCCGCGAGCCCAGTGCCGCCGCCGCCGCCGGGGGCCGCAGCGACTCCTGGCTGCTGGATGAGGCGGAGCCGGGCAGTTCGGCGGCACGGGGGCCGCCCCGACCCGTGCCCGCGCCCTCGCCGTCTAGGCGGCTCCGGCACAGGCGGCGTCGCGCCAGGGTGTCGCAGGGTATGAGGTGGTGCGAGGTGAAGGAGGGCCGGCGAGTCAGGCGTCCCCCCGGCCCTGCGCCCGCCGCGCCACCCTCAGTGTCTGTCTCCACGTGGCTCAGCTCGCTGCGCTCGTCGTCCGCCTCATCCCCCGCGCCCGCCCGCCGGCCGCCGGCGCCGGAACACTCGCTGCGGTCCATGGTGGAAAGAGTGGAGTAGCCCGAGACGATGGAGCGCGTGTCCGCGGCCGGCCGCTCCTCCGGCGCCGCCGGGAGGCTGAGGCGCCCGGAGGCCTCGGGGGCAGCGGCGCCTGGTAGCTGCCCCTCTGGCCGCCCCTGGGGCCCCGGAGCCGGCGCCCCCGCCCCGGGCTTGTGCGCCTCCTGCTCCGAGTCGTCGTCCGTGCTGCTGCCCAGCCCCCGCGCCTCCCGCCGCTTCTTCCGCTTGCGGTTGACGGCCGAGATGAAGGAGATCGCCAGCATCTCCCGGGCGTACGGCTCCTTCTTGGGGGCCCACGAGCCCTGTGCGGAGAGACAGGCAGGTAGGAATGCGGGAGACGCCCGGACCAGCACCGCCCTCTCTTCCAGCCGCCGGCCAGAGGGCCTCGTGCGGCCACTTTCCCACCCTTACACCCCCCACACCGTAGCACCCAACCGCTTCACGTCCGAATCAAGCCCAGCACCAACGCTGGCATCATAAAACGCGCTTCTTGCACCCCTGTGCCAGCAGGAGTGTCACTATCTATCCACAGACCACCTCAGCCCCCCCACCCCAATCCTTCCCTCTGGTCCTAATTCCAGTTCTCAGCTGTTCTTTCTTGTGAGCTGGGCTGGTCTCCCCTCCCCCCATTTCCATTCCATCTTTCATACCCAGCGATGGATAAATCCTTTTAGACACAGCTCTGGTAATAACAGTCTCTCAACATGAGTAACACTTGGTAGCTTGAACCCCTTTCACATACACTACCCTGGGTTGCAATCACCCACAGCTTCCTGAGGACCAGGCCTCAGATCTCTGGCGTGAACCTTTCTCCGACCACAGCTCCTCCCGCGCTCCCTCTCTGCCCACTCCTACCTGGGAAACCTGCTTTCTTTTCCAACTACTCAGTAAGTACCAACTTCTCCAGGGACCTCGCCCAAGTTCACTTCCTCCCCTGTCCTACTGCAAACCACTAGCGTCCCAGTCCCCAACCCCAGATCAACTGAACAGCCAGCTCTGCTGCTGAAAATGGCTGGACAATCTGGTACACAGCCGGGACAAAGCAGACCCGGTCGCTACAAAAAATTTAAAAAATAGCCAGGCATGGTAGCTATGCAGGAGGCTGAGGCAGGAGGGTCACTTGCACCCAGGAGCTTGAGGTTGCTGTAAGCTATGATGGTTCCACTGCACTCCAGCCTAGGTAACAACTGAGCAAGACCCTGTCTCCAAAAAAAAGAAAGAAAGAAAGAAAGAAAGAAAAGAAAAAAATAGCATACAATTTGATAACTTGGATTGGAGCTGCTCTGGGTTGTGATTTCCAACCCCGCTTTGGGTAACTTCCTGCTGGTTCTAACCTGAACCAGCTCTCACTGCAAAACCCAGTGGATATAAAGTGTCTTGGCTTTCCTACACTGCATGTCATGGTCTCTCGGAGCCCAGTTTTCATCTTCTCTTTCTGCCCTCTCCTCTGCCTCTTGGGAGTCTTCTTCCTCTTGAAGAATCAGTGTCCCAGCACTCTTGTTTTGGGCCCTTTTCTCTTCTCCATTCACGTTCCTTGGAGAATACCATTCCCAAACAACATTGCTAATACAGGAGCCTGCCTGTCCAATGCCAAACTCTCTTTTGGGCTCCAGAACTCTTTTTTTTTTTCAATTGCAAATCCATCTCTACATGGGTGTCTACAAGCACCTAAAACTCAACTATGTGGAACCACATTATCCTACCTACCCCTGCTCTGAACTGCCTTCTTGGGGGCAAGGTCTGTGACTTATTTGCTTTTCCATGTGCAGGCACTCAATAAATGTTAAAAGAAGAAGAAAATGGAAGAATGGAGTTTCTAACGTTGGAAGCCTTCTAAAAGCAGATGCTTGCCCAGGTCCCCCTCCTGGGCGGAATGACTTGCCAAGGTTACACTGCCCCTGGACCCTGCCTCACAGGTCTCCTCCTGTTTCAGCTATGGTGTAATAATGACTAGAGACACAGAGATGCAGTAACAGTTTTAAGAAAGCCAGAGCATGTCAGGGATTCAGGAGTCATAGACCTGTGGCTCCCAGGCCATGGTTGCCCACAGGACACAACTCCAGAAGGCATCCCTTGGAGTTGTGCAATGTGGGAACACTGCTAGGATCAGCCTGAGGCACATGGTGGCCAGTGCTCTCTGAGTGACTTGAGAGGCCACTAGGATCATCTGATCAAATGACCCTTTCATCCCAGTTGGATCTAGAAGCAATGAGGTTAGAATGATCTCTTCCAGGGACTGCAGAAGCCAACAGATTCACACAAAGACCAATAAGTCAATCCAAGAGAGGCTACAGGAAACCAGGGTGTGAGAGGAGCAATGAGTGAAGCTGACAAGGAGCTGGATTTGGGTCACTATCAACTTTCTCCTCACCACAGCGATCTTAAGATGGAGGAAGCTCCCTGCCACCAGAGGTGTAAAGGCAGAGCAGCTTTTGCTCCAAACTAGAGCAGCTTTTTTTTTTTTATCCAGTGTATTCATCCGATGCATACTGAGTGCCTGCTGAGTATCAGGCACATGCATGTGGACTGGACTCATTGGAACCTGACCAACACAGACAGAAATGAGCCTAGCTCAACCAGCCAATAAGCTTTTTTCACCTACTTCCATGGACTGAACTGTGTCCCCCCCCCAAACTCACATGTTGCAGCCCTAACCCTAAATGAGAGGGTATTTGGAAATGGAACCTTTGGGAGATAATAAAATTTAGATGAGGTTGTGAGGGTGGGGCCCTTATGATGGAATTAGTGCCCTTTTAGGAAGAGGCACCAGAGAACTTGTGGTTTTGTGCTATCAATCTCTCTCTCTCTGTTTCTCTCACAGTGAGAAGACAGCCATCTACAAAACAGGAAAGGAACCCTCACTAGAAACTGACAATGCTGGCACCTTGGTCTTGGATTTCTAGCCCCTAGAACTGTGAGAAAATAAATTTCTGTTGTTTAAGACACCCAGCTATGGTATTTTGTTATAGCAGCCTACACTGACTCATATACCCATCCTGGTGCTCAAGATCTAATTTACAGTTGGGCAGGATCCACTCATGGCAGGCCTGTAGTGGGTTTATCCCAGAGGGCAGGCTCAGGGGCATGGGACTTGCTGGCAGTGAGATCAAGGGAAATTTATAGAAGTTATTCCAGACTCTTGTTTCCTCAGCTACAAAATAAGGACAATTATATATAACTCACAGGGCATGTGTGAAGATTAATAATTCTGAGCCAGTAACCTAGCAAATACTAAATAAATAGTAGCTATTAATATTATTGGGTATTTTAAACTCAGGAATCAGTGATGACCAAAGGCATTATTGGTGATGACTGATACCTTCTGCCAATTATCAGCCTAAATCCCTTTGGTGAAGGGGTTCCCAATCGGAGTCCTTAGATAGGCTTTTGGGGGGGGGTCCATGAAATGCTTGAATTTTATACAGGATTTTTCACGTAGACATCCTTCTGGAGCAAGGGTACACAGTTATCCTCTGATCCTTGAAGGGACCTGACACCCAAAGTAGATGGGAAATCTCTGTATTCCAGTGTCTGTGATCAATGGAAATATTTTCATGTGGTCAGTTAGTTCAGGGTCAGGGTTGAGTCAAGGAATATGAAGAACTGGTGTTGAAATGGAATAAGGCAGGGCTGGGGAAATCAGACAGAACCAGTCAGGAGCCAGACTTCTTCATCAGTGGTGGCCTTGGGCTGGTAACTGCAGGCAGTACAGAGGGTTGGCTGGGGGGTGAGGGGGGGAGGGGAGAAGCACCACCAGAGAAGACAAAAGGGGCCTTGTCCCCAAGAATTTGGAATTAAGATGATAAGGGAGCCTTCTGAGCATTAAACCAGCATGCTTCAGAAAAGAATCTCTGTGATGTGTGCTTGCCCACACTCCCATCAGGAACAGCCAAAAACAGCCTCGCAGGAAGGCAGGGTCAGAATGTGGCTGTAATTTAGGGACTTGACACCACCTGGGTGTCACGGACATAGCCCGGAGAAAGACTGGAGACAGGGAGTTGTTATATCTAGAACAATGGTTTTGGTTAGCTCAGGAACCCTTTGTTCCTCAAAACCTCTTCTGTAAGACAGAACAAAGAGTGGCTTAGATGGAGACAAAGGGGCCTTGGAGCCCTGCCTCACTGGTCCTCTCATGTATCTGTTGGTGGTGATGACCCCAAGACGGCTCCAAGGAACACAGTTTATCAATGACTTGGATTTTAGAGTCAGGCAAAAGAGCTAGAAGCTGGCAGGGATAAGTTTCCAGTATGGTACAGGATTCATCCTTGCCCTTGGGAGGTCACAGCCTGGTGAGCGGCCAGGCCCTGGTGCCCAAGGCAGTCCCTTTCCTACAGTGAGACAGGGAACTGCAGGCTCTCAGATACCTGAAGCCTCTTCTTCCTGGCTTTGACTCCCTGTGTCCCTAGTAGATCAGATTACTGCTACACACGATTCAATGTCCCTATCCCTGTCACAGTTATTCCTCTCCATTATAGTTAGTAGTTAATAGACTGGCAACCTGGTCTGTGCCTCAGTTTCTCAAGGGCTTGGCTACCTGCCTTAGGTTTGTGCTCAGGACAGACCCATGCCTGTGTCAGAAAATCAAGAAACACTCCACACCTGAAAGCAGACACTCTGCCCTTGAACTCCAGAGCATTCACCAAGGAAAGAGGCTGCCTACCAAGGAAGCTGTGCTCCTTGATACCTGAGCACACACCCAAACTTCTAGCTATTTAAACTTTCTAAGCTTGGTTTTCTCATCTGTAAATGGGGAAGCACAAAACTCAAGGGTCTTTGTAAAGATGAAATGACAGGTGTTTGTGAAGGGTTCGCTGCATAGTTGCTGGCATCTACTAGGTGTGTTCCCTTCCCTTTTGTCTCACACTAACACTTCTGAGTAACTCACTGGGGTCACAGTGAAGTCTGAATCAGTTGCCAGTGAAGAGGTACTTTCTGAAAAGTTTGTTCTATTGTTCAAGCCCCGCTCGGTATGAAGGGGGCCTGCCTCAGGATTCCCAGGCTAATTGGTAGTCAGGCTGGCCTGGCTGGGAAGCAGAATCTGCTGGTGCCTCTGGAAGGAGGAATTTCATCTCCAGGAGGATTCAGGGAGGGTGTGGACTGTAAGCTGTGGGCAGGTCAGTGCCAAGTCCACTGGAGACAGGGTGAAGTCACAGGAAGCAAAGGAGGAGGGCTTCTGGCCAGAAGGGGCTCTCCTGGGAGTGCCCACAAGGCTCCTGGGGCCTTTCCAGAAACTTGCCTCACTCCTTGGGTTTCACTTCAGATTTTCTTCACCCTCCTTAAACTTTCCCTACCTCTTTCACTCTCGGCTGAGGACTTCACCTCTACTTCACTAAGGAAAGAGCGCTTCAGCTGAGGATCTCCACCATCACACCACCTGCACCTGTGCACCCCTTCTCCCCTCTCTGTCCTCTGCCCTACTACACCTGGGCAGTGTCTCTTCTCTGCACAGGGCACTCTTGCTCTGTACGCTCTGGGGACCCCGCTCTTCCTGCCAGTTTCTGTCTCTCTCTCCTGGATTGTTCTGGTTGGCAAGTAAATACATGCCAGAGGAGTTCGTCTTTTTTTTTTTTTTTTTTTTAGACAGAGCCTCAATCTGTCACCCTGGGTAGAGTGCTGTGGCATCACAGCTCACAGCAACCTCCAGTTCCTGGGCTCAAGCGAGTCTCCTGCCTCTGCCTCCCAAGTAGCTGGGACTACAGGCACCTGCCACAACGTCGGGCCATTTTTTTGGTTGCAGCCATCATTGTTGTTTGTCGGGCCCGGGCTGGATTCAAACCCACCAGCTCAGGTGTACGTGGCTGGCGCCTTAGCCCATTGAGCCACAGGAGCCTGAGCCAGGAGTTTATCTTTTAATAAAAGCTTCCCTCGGGCAGTGCCTGTGGCTCAAGGAGTAGGGCACCGGCCCCATATTCCAGAGGTGGTGGGTTCAAATGCAGCCTCAGCAAAATAAATAAATAAAAG
>CAUYON010050305.1:0-24790 GCA_963573935.1 Arctocebus calabarensis
TCCTCAGCTCCTCCTCCCTCCCTGTCTACTCCCACTGTCCCTGCTCTTCCCTTCCTCCTCAGCTCCTCCCTCCCTGTCTACTCCCACTGTCCCTGCTCTTCCCTTCCTCCTCAGCTCCTCCTCCCTCCCTTCTACTCCCACTGCCCCTGCTCTTCCCTTCCTCCTCAGCTCCTCCTCCCTCCCTTCTACTCCCACTGTGCCTGCTCTTCCCTTCCTCCTCAGCTCCTCCCTCCCTGTCTACTCCCACTGTCCCTGCTCTTCCCTTCCTCATCACCTCCTCCTCCACCCCTGTCTACTCCCACTGTGCCTGCTCTTCCCTTCCTCCTCAGCTCCTCCTCCCTCCCTGTCTACTCCCACTGTCCCTGCTCTTCCCTTCCTCGTCAGCTCCTCCTCCATCCCTGTCTACTCCCATTGTCCCTGCTCTTCTTTCCATCCCAGCTACTCCCTCTATCCCCATCTACTTCCATTGTCCCAGACCCTCCGTACCTCCCCGCTCCTCCCTGACCAATCCCAACTACATACTGACCAGCCCCAACTAAAATCCAGCCCACCAAGCTGTTCCGTTGCCTTCAAGCCCATGATGGCCCCCCACTCTCCGACCCCTCCCTCCAGCTGCAGCCCTCCTTAGTCTGAGCACACCCCTGGTCTTTCCAGCTTGTCAGCACCACCCCAACCCCAAGTGCTTGCCCGTGACCCCTCCACAGCATCTCCAGCCACCAGCCACCAGATGACAGTGGTCAGGAGACTTGGGGTGGGCTCAGCAGGGTGGACTCCGTGGAGCTCTGTGGTCCTCTTGCCCGGTTCAGGGGGTGGATACCCTGCCCAGCTCTCGTGTCCAGACGCCAATCGATGTGGCCCTTTGTCTTGCTCTCCTTATGCTATCTCAGGACGCGTGGGCCTTGCCGCGGGTCTCCTGTCATGTGGCCCCACTTGAGGTGCTGTCCTTGTCTGTGGCCGGACTGGGGTAAAGGCTTTCTGACCTTGTAGGGGCAGTTCCTACTCGGATCCCCAGAAAGAGTGGAGCTAAACCTGCCTTATGTCTGTTATTTCACTTTAAGTTTAAATGAAGTCCACTCACTGTGGCCACGTACCCAGTGATAATCCAGTGTGGTATTACTGACGTCCTGGCTCTCTACCCCCACACCATGTCATGTGCACCCAGCTGGGGAAACCCACCACCCAAGGGTGCAGGTGGAATGACTCATATTTGAGCTGTTTCTAATGGGAGTGGTCACAGAGCCCCAGTGGCGTTTAATGGGCTAATGTGCACAGTACCAGACAGGCAATGGGTTCTTACGGCTGGATGCCCTTCTGAATCTCTCACCTGCAGCGGAGGTGAGCAGGCCCACTGTCGCCACGCTCTGGAACCTGTCACCTTCCCTCCACCCCCAGCCCAGGGAACCATCAGTCTACCTGGTCACGTAGGTTGATTTTCATTTTCTAGACTTTTAGATAATGAAATCCTATAGTCTGTACCTTTTTGGTCTGCTCCTTTCCCTCTGCCCGTCTTTCTGGCGTGGACCTGTGCTGTGCCACATGTGGACCATCCATGTGTCTTGGCCCCGTGGTGTCCACTGTGGAGGGGTCCCAGAGTCTGGCCATTCCTACCCAGGGATGTGCATCTTGTGTCCGTTTTGGAACTGTTGTGAATAAAGCTGCTGTGAACGTGTGTGTTCAAGGCGTTTCATGAACCAAGCTTTTGTTTCTCTTGGGTTAGCACTGAGAATGTGTTCAAGTCATGAGGTCACGAGATCAGTGTATGTTTAACTTTGTAGGGTGCTGCCAAACTGTGTTCCAGAAAGGCTGTTTTATTTTGGAAATTAGTGGAATTTTCCAAATTCCCACCACTTGTGATGGGAGTGCTAGTTGCTGCACACCCTTGCCAACTCTGGGTACAGTGGGCCCTCTAAACTTCCGCGTGCTGATAGATGGGTGCAGTGCTTGGGGTCTGACTCGTAGTGCTGAGCTTCTCGGGCCTCTCTGTGTTAGTGCTAAGCCGCGCTCTTCTCATGCATGGTTCACTCTGTCCTCTCTGGAGCCCCAGGACAAGGTATTCCTTTACTCCCCTTTTTACAGATGAGGAAACTGAGGCACAAAGAGCTTACAAAATGCCCCAAGCCACAGACCTAGCCAGTCCTGGAGTCGGGACTCACAGAAGGCTTTCCCAGAAGCTACTGACCTGGCAATTCTTGCTGGACAGAGGGCAGCGGTGACGTCGGGGCTGCCTCTGAGGAAGCAGAGCCCCGCGTCCAGGCAGGGATTGTGGGGCTGCTGGGCAGAGGGGAGCCCAGGACCTGCCCCAGGGGAGGCACCAGGGAGGGAAGGAGGTGACGTGGCCTCGGGCTGTGAGCCACAAGCAGCTGCTCCTTCACCTTCCTGCTCACGCTCTATCTGGGCTTTGCTCTACCATCAGAATAGGAGCAGAGCATTTTTTATTAAATTCTGGAGGAGGAAAGCCCAGGATATCTGGTGGAAACGGCAGGCAGACTGGGACTAATTGGAGGCGGAGCCTGTGGGCAGGTGCTTAGTCTTTCCTTGCTCAGCCTCTGGGTTGTTACTCGTCGTCCAAGCTCTTGGCAGACAGCGGGCTCTCGGGTGTAGGTGAGTCAGTACCAGTTTCTCCTTCTCCACAGCATGGCATCAGAGGATTAGTGTGGCCAGCACGGTGTAGATGCCGTGACCAGCCTGCCACCAGGGAGGGCTCTTGCTGAGAGGAAGACGCCAGAGAGAGCCAGCCACAGCCTCTCCGTCCACGTTCTCTGAGCGGTGGTGTGGGTGGGTGTGCAGGAGTTAGGCACTACTCGCCTCTGCAAGAGAAACCTCGACAAGAAGTGGTGCTTCCAGAACTCTCTGGGAGCCTCTGCAGCCTGGCATGCTGGAATACACAGAAGGAGAAAGGCACATGGGGACACAGCTGCCAGCCAGGCTGGCTCAGCTTACCTGTCATACTCAGAGTAACGGCAAGAGAACAGCCCCTGTGAGCCTTTGTAGGATGTATGACCCAAGGATAAAGTCCAGGCAGCCCAGAGGTACTCGGCTAAGCCGTGGAGAGAAGACAGCCTCGTGTTGGGGGCTCAGTGGGGTGAGATCATGGCGCCAAGAGGCAGATGGGGCTGCCAGAAACAAGAGCTGAGGAGCTGGTGAGGGAAACTCGTGGAGGCAGAGGGCTGGGCAGTCCCAGTGCAGGGAGCAACACAGGCAAGCAGTTGGGAAGACAGCAGGCAGCTCAGGGAGAGACAGGCCACCGCCAGCTGTGCTGTTAGCCAGGCACTGAGCCCTGACAGTGACAGGCACCATCGACTCTGCAGAAGCCCTGACATTGTCCCTTTAGTTCCAGGTGGAGAGCAGATTCGACAAGGGAAGATAGCGTTGGAGAGGCTTTGCCACCACTGGTCTAGTCTAGAGTGCTGGTGGTAGGGTTGGGACACGGACAGACCCAGCAGAGTTCCTGGAGACGACATCAGCAGGGCTGGGGGGATGCAGGGGAGAGAGAAAGCTGACAGGTTGGTCTCCTGGAACTGGCTGAGCAGGTGGGGCACACTTCCCAAGGTGGGGGGCTGAGAGCACCACACTGTGGAAAAGAGCTGAGTTTGAGTCAGGACACGCTGAGCATTGTCATCAGCTGTGGGGTCAGGGCATGGCTTCTTCCAATCTCCATTCTTTCCCTGTTGGCCATGAGACCTTGGGAAAGCTGCCCTCTGTGAACCCCATCTCTGAAACGGGACCAGAGTCTCACCCGCTGCCCTCGCGGCTTCCCAGCTCCCGTGCTGGTCTGCCCCACTGCTCACTCCTGCCTTTTCCTAGTGCCACTCCACAGATGGGGAATGGGAGTGACAAAGAGGGCAGAGCGTTTGCCAAGTTGCAGGCTGGATGCCGAGGCTGAGCCAGAGCTCACCTCTCCACTTTCTTGCCTGCCTGTGAATTCCTTGGCATGGACTCAGTGGCTGTCCTGGCTGGGTGCCCCTGAGGTTGGGGCTGAGACAAAGAGTCAAACATGAGAACTTTAGGGGACTGTGATCTAGGGAGAGCAGGGCAGCTGTGAGAGGTATTTCTGAGACGGCCAGCCTGGGTGACCACTGTTCAACCCGCTCCTCTCACTGCGAGGCTCTGCTGTCCTGAGGACCAGGAGAAGACTTGCGCTTACTGGGATGTTCTTTCCCACCCCTTGACAGAAGTTCATCCTTCTAATCTGGTTGCATGATGCCTTCCAATCCTTAGGCATTGTATGAGTTTCATTAATATTGGGAAGATGTTTTTCTATCAAATTGCAATTGATTTTTGTTGATTGATAAGACGATGATTGGTTTGTTTGGATGTTTGCCTTGTCTCTGGCACTGTTCTCAGCGTATCTCTGTCCTAAGGTCTTTGCAGTATCCTGATTGATTTCTCCTGGAATTCCTAAATGAGTAATACTGTCATCTGCAATACTCAATTAAATACTCAATTAAAATGTTTATTCTTTTTTCTGCTTGCTCTGTCATGCAGCTTAGGATGTAGTGGCATCATCATAGCTCACAGCAAGCTTCAACTCCTGGGCTCAAGCGATTCTCCTGCCTCAGCCTTCCAAGTAGCTAGAACTTCAGGCACCTGCCACAAGGATCGTATAATTTTTCTATTTTTTGTAGAGACAGCATCTTGATCTTGCTCATGATAAAATTTTTACTCTTCACTTCTTTCTTTATCCTCTCTATTGAGCAATATATTTATCTTTTTGCAAATACTGCTCTGTTTTGATTACTGCAGCTTGGTAATAAGGTATTGAAATCAGGCAGGTGTACCCTCCAACTTGTTCTTATTCTTCAGGGTTATTGTGGCTATTCTTGCTTCTTTGCATTTTTATGTAAAGTTTGCAATCAGCCTGGTAATAGTTATCCAAAAACCTGCCATAATTGAGCTTAATGTCATGTTATGGCTATAGATAAGTTTAGGGAGAGATGACATCTTCACAATATTGAATCTTTTGTTCACAAAATAACTTTTAATTTAGAACTTCTTTAATATCTCTCAGTGCTGTTTTATAGGTTTTTTTTTTGAGACAGAGTCTCACTATATGGCCTTGGGTAGAGTGCTGTGGCATCACAGCTCACAGCAACCTCCAACTCTTGGGCTTAAGTGATTCTCTTGCCTCAGCCTCCCAAGTAGCTGGGACTACAGGCGCCAGCCACAATGCCCAGCTATTTTTTGGTTGTAGTTGTTGTTGTTTGGCAGGCCTGACCTGGGCTTGAACTGGCCACCTTCGATGTATATGGCTGGAGCCCTACCTGCTAAACTACAGGTGCCAAGCCTGTTTTATAGTTTCTAGCACATAAATATTGCATATATTTTGTTAAGTTAATCCCTGTATTGACTGGTTTAACTTTGTAGCTCTGTTCCCCTGGTAAATCTAATAGAGGTGGGATGCTACCCAGGAACAAAGCTGACAATGAAAATGCCCCAACTGGTGTATTGCACCTGGGCTTGCAGGTATCTGCAAGTACAGGAAGTATCTGGTTCATGTTTTGTGTTATTGTATAAATATTGTTTTAAATTTTAGTTTCTAATTGTTTATTGCTAATATATAGAAATGCAACCATGTATTTGTATTGCCCCTAAATCCTGCAACTTTGCTAAACTCACATATTATTTCTAGTAGTGTCCATATGGATTTCTCAGGATTTTCTCTATATATTCATGTCATGTGTGAATAGGTACTTTTGTTTCTTTATTTCTTTTTCTTGCCTAATTATAATGTCAAAGAGCTCCCGTTTAGTGCTGTATGGAAAACATGAGAGCAGCACCCTTGTTTTGTTCTTTACCTGAGGAGACCAGACATCTCAGTTTTCCATATTAAGTGTGATGCCACCCGTAGACTCTCCATGAAGGTCCTTTATCAGGCTGAGGAGATTCCCTTCTGTTGTAGTTTATTTTCAGAATACATCAGTATTTAATTTTATCATATTATTTTTCTATAGTTGGAGAGATAATGATTTTTCTCAATTATTCTACTAACATAGTAAATTACATTGATTAATTGTTTTTAATGTTAAACCAACCTTGCATTCCTGAGATAAAACCTGTTGGTTATCATGTATTTATATATTAGTAGGTTTTATTTGCTAACATATTGGTTTTTTTTTTCTTTTTTAGAGACAGAGTCTCACTTTATCGCCCTTGGTAGAGTGCCATGGTGTCACAACTCACAGTAACCTCCAGCTCTTGGGCTTACATAATTCTCTTCCCTCAGCCTCCCAAGTAGCTGGGACTACAGGTGCCCACCACAAGGCCCAGCTATTTTTTTGCAATTTGGCTAGGGCTGGGTTCAAACCCACCCCCTTCCGTATAAGGGGCTGGCACCCTACTCACTGAGCCACAGTTGCTGCTAACATTTTGTTAAGGGCTTTTGCATGTGTGTTTGTGAAGGATGTTGGGCTGTGTTTCTTGTTTCCTATGATGTCTTCATCTGCTATCAGGGTAATACAGGCCTTGTGAAGTGAATCGGAAGGTGCTCCTTCTTCCTCTGTGTTCTGACAGAGTTTCTTTACATTTTCCATTATTCCTTCAATAAATATTTTTTACTATTCACCAATAAGTATATCTGGGCTAGGGGTTTCTTTCTAGAAAGATTTTTAATGATGAGTTCAACTTCTTCAATAGATATGAAACTGTTCAGTTTTTAAAATTTCTTCCTGTATCAGTGTGGGTAATATGTGTGTTTCAAGAAATTTGCATTTTTCATCCAGGTATAGAATACAGAGGGTGCCAGAAAGGGGAAAAATAAATAAATAAACATATATGTATATATATACACACACACATATTTTAAGCAAGGAAAAAACTGTATTAAAATTGCAATACTCAATATATACCAGTAACATCTGTTATCTCATATATTGTATCTTGTATCTCTTGGAGTTGCAGAAGTCAAACAGGATGTGAGTAGAATTTCAAGGGGGATGCGGTGGACACCAGGTGCTGCTGTTTGCCCAGAAGGCCACCTGCAAGCAGGAGGTGAGGAACCAGGACAACTGGTCACTCCCTCCCATCCATGTGTGCTGGTGACAAGGGTGAAACACAGGGGTGGATCTCCCTTCTGAGGGCCACCTCTCTGTCACCATGGGGATGAGGCAGCCAGGTGATGTGGGGATGGGACGGTGAGCTGAGGTATTTGCCTGGCAGATATTCAATGAGGAGGCAGCACATTCCCAAGTTAATGTCAGCAGCCATGGAATAAACCTTTGAAATGTGGACGGTAGCAGAGAAAAATACCAAGGCCTATAACTCCCACCCAGGGGATCCTTCCCTCGTGTGAATGTTCTACCCACAGGACTGTGTGGCATTCTTGGGGGAAACGTGCCTGTTTCCATGGAAATATTTCATATTTAATTAAGATCGCTTCACAGGGTGCAATATTCCACCATGGAGTCACTCGCTGTTTCCAAATTCTGCGGCAAACCCTGCTGTGAAGAATCAGCTTCATCTCCTGGGCCTTTCTGCCTGTGCTCAGGCTTCGGTTGGTCTGAGGCCACCTTCCAGCAGAACCCCTGTGCCCAGGGGAGGCCAACGGGAAGGGAAATTTACAGAGCAGGTGCTATCACCCAGGTTCCCCAGGCTGCAAGACACACCTCCTGAGGCCACAGGACAGAAAAATACAGATGGCACCTTCCTAGGGATGTGCTGTGGGGAAAATAAAGTGGGCTCTCAGAGCCCAGGAATAGCAGGAGAGGTGGGGACCAGAGGCCAGAGCATCTCAGGTGGGTGACAGCAGCCAGGTGTCATGGCCCCTGTGGTACCTGAGATGTGGGGTGGGCTCTGTGGTTAGGGCCTGAGGACTCAGCCACATGACCTGGTAGAAAATTAGTTTGGGGAGTACACCTCTGTGCTTGGCCCCACCTGCTCTGCTGTAAGCTACTTTTCTTCCTTTCCTGATAAAAAGTTGTTCCAGGCACCTCCCTGCATGAGCGCAGAGGGGCGGTTGAGGCTGGGGCACAACGCTCTCATCTGTTCTCCTCCCATCCTGGTCCTGAAGGGTCAGTGGGATAGGGCAGTTCTGCTATGTTTAACTGGTCAGGTGGGAGCTAGGGGTTCAGGTCGGGTCAGCTTTTGGGGGATTCCAGACCACTAAGTGGGTCACATCATTCCTAGGCTCCGGAGGGCCCCCTAGTGGGCCTGGGCCCCTGGCCTTGTTTGCCTGGTTCCCTGAGCTTGGATGGGCCTCCTTCCCCGTCTGGCCACCTCTCCCTGCACAAACCTGCAGGGAGACCTGTCTGTCCATAAAGCAAGACAGTTGCTTGTTGGAGGTGCAGCCTCCGACTGGAGGGATCTCCCTGTCTTGTAAGCTCCTCACAGACCCAGCCTCTCTTCCCAGCGCCTCTGCTGCTGGGGCTTCCCCTGGTCCTGCATGTGCCTCCTCCCTTTGTCCCTCCCCAGCCACAGGCATGTGCCCCAAGGCCTCCTCCCAACTGCCGCACTGGCTACGGCTGGTGTGTCTGTGTCTTTGGAGAGACCCGGTTTGTGACAACCCCACCCCCCACCCCCGCCAGAGGGTGCTCAGCCTTCGGGACCCCAGAGGCAGGAGCTCTGAAGCTTGAGCACATGTGCAATGTGGGAAGAAGCCAGCAGGACAGGCTGCTCCTCAACCCAGTGAGGTTCAGGGCCTTTTCCCATGTGCTTATCTGTATTTTCTGAGTTTCTCCCTAGAGTGACCACTTGTACATGTGAAGGAAACGAGAAAACTAATAGGAAAAAGATGTGAATGCCACAGGAATTGTGAGGACACAGCAAAGACTGATACGAGATAAATGTAAAAACTCGTTTTTACAGTGAGAGTCGAGCAACCCTAAGTATTGCACAGTATAAAGCTTTATCTTTATTCTTCTCATTGTTAAGAGCACCCCACAAAGTCTGCAAAGGTGGACTCGCCCCAGCCTTGGGCCCAGCAGGGGAAAGGAGGGAGGTGGTCCCCCAGACCCTGCCCCACCCCAGCCACACCTTACTGAGAGCTTGGCCCTGCCTCAGCCTCACCTGCGGGGTCCTCCCTTGTAAGATTTAAGATTTGGGTCGGGCTGGGCTGGGCTGCAGCAGGGCCGGAGGAAAGGTGGGAGGGAGGAAGGAGCCTCACACTGCAGGGCCTCCACCCAGATAGGACACCCTACAGACAGGCAGAAGGGACGCCACTAGGACCCAGGACATGCCCACCACATGCATGAGCACACGCCCCCACACTCCTACGTGTGTGCACACACTACAGTCACAGAAACACACCGAGGCACAAGGACACAAACATGTAGATGAGATACGTAGTCACAGGAACACACACGGTACAACACACACGCACACAGACACCTGCGAGACACATGGAACCATCCCTCTGTAGGGCACAAGTTTCGCAGTGGGGTGTGTGATTATTGTAGCTGCTGCATGCTATGCTCTTTTCTCTTTCATTGCAGGGTGTGGTGGCTCACACCTATAATCCCAGAACTTTGGGAGGCTCGAGCTCAGGAGTTTGAGCCAAGAGTGAGACCCCATCTCTATTAAAAACAGAAAAATAAGCCACGTGTCCTGGCAAGAGCCTATAGTCCCAGCTACTTTGGAGGCTGAGGCAAGAGGATCTCTTGAGCCCAGGAGTTTGAGGTTGCTGTGATCTATGACACCCAGCACTCTACCCAGGGTGACAGAGAGAGACTGTCTCAAAAAAAAAAATGTGGGTTGCAGTCCTTTAAGACGCCCTTCCCCGCCGTGGACCAGTTAGGCTCCCTTCACCTGGAGAAGAACTCTAGCTCTGGGGGCAGATGACAGTGGGGACGGCCACCAGGTGCAAGGGCTTGAAGCACCAGAGGGGCCTACAGTCCTGGGTAGGGTCTAGTCTCTTTGGAACCCAAAGCAGTCAGGAATGTTGTGAGCACACTGGAGTCTGAAGGGGCCCTGGTGCAGAGGAGCTGTGCAGGCCAGCTGCTAGGTTGGGCCCAGGGAGTTGAGAGAGCCATGGGAGGGGTGCACGGGTGAGGCTGTGGGGTCAAACCCCAGGGTTGGGCCAGGCCAGGGAGAAGGAGCTGAGCAGAGAGAGGTCTTGAGTGCACTGGAGAGTGTCCTCCGTATTGCTGTGTGGTGGGGATGTACAGGAACTCTGGGAGGGCCAGATTCCATGCTGCTGTGTGGTGCAGGAAGGGGCACTGGGGTGGGGCCAGGGGAGAATCCAGAGTTTTGGAGGAAGGTCCCCAGGCCAATAGTGATGGTTCTGCAGATCCTGCTTTCTCCAAACTGCAGGGGACCACGTTTGGGAGGTGTTACGGAGAGAACAAGCAGGAGGGTTTGGAGAGGGTCACTCCGTGACTGGAGGAGGGAGCCCAGGGCCTGCTAGCCCCAAGAAATGGAATCAGGGTGTTCTGGGAGAGAGGGTGCTGGCAGGGGTGAAAAAGATGGGTGGCTAGGTGAGAGGGTGGGGGTGGGGCGCTCCCAGACCAGGTCCTGGGGCTAGGTCAGGAAGTCCTGGGAAGGGAGGAGGCCGGGGGGGGGGGGGCGGGGGGGGGAGAGGGAGGGGTCCTGAGTGGGAGGGGTGCAGAGGTCCCGGTGGGGAAGAAGGAGGGGGAGGCCGGAGCTCCTGAGAGGCGTAAGTCCTGGGGGGCAGAGCAGGACGCCCCGGTCCTGTCGTCCTCTCACTGCCCCTGCTGGAATCAGCAGGCGCCTCCAATCCCAGGGGAGGCTACTGCCTGGTCCCTCAGCCTGCAACCAGCGGAGGTAGCGAGGCGGGCAGAGAGGCGCCGCTTGCTCCCGTGTCCCGAGTCTCCGTCCCCTGGCCGTAAACGTCTTTGTTCGAACGCTCTCCTTCCCGCTGCCGCAGCAGACTCGGGGTCTGAGGACACATCCCAGGGGGAGCCGCCGGGCACCTTCCGGACAACGCCGGGCCTGCACGCTCAGTGGCTCAGACCTTGCCCGGGCCTGAACCCCGGACCCCACGTGCCGCCTCGGGCAGAAGCGGGAGGCGCCGCCCTCTGGGAGGGGCGCAGTGGGCCCCCGGCGGGAGGACGCGGGGACTTGCGGGGCGGGGACGCTGCACCCGGGAGCAGCCGGCCCCCGGCCGCCCCGCGCGTCCCAGACCGCCGCCCCCTAGTCCCCGCTGCAGGTGGATCTAGGCGTCCTCCCGCCGGGTCTCGGTCTCTGGCCCATCGCCCCGCCCCTTGCCCGGCCCCTTCCGCCCCTGCCCGCCCCCTGCCCGCCCCCTGCCCGCCCCGTGTCCGGCCCCGGCTGCGGCCCGAGGGCGGCCTGCGGAGAGGGCGCTAGGCGGCTGAGGGCGCAGCATCCGCGGCGCAGGCGGTCGGGCCAGCGGACCATGGCGCCGAGGTGGGGCCCCCGGGCGGGCGGCGGGGTCGCACAGGCGGGCGTGGGGCGCGCGCGGCGTCCTAACCCGCTTGTCGCCCACAGGTGGCCCTGGCTGCGGCGGCGGCGCCTCCTAGACGCGATCGTCCCCCTGGTCCTGTTGCTCAGGGTCTTCGCGGCCTCCGCGGAGCCAGGTAAGACCGGGCGCGGACGCCCGCCGCCGTTTGCGGGGTCTGGGCCAGTCTCTGGCGGCGGCGGCCCCCTCATCTCCGGCCCCGACTCTTTACGCGTGCAGGTGGCCGGCCGGTGGCAGTGGGAGCCAGCGGGAGCAGGACTGAGGCGGTGTGCCCGCGGCCCCGCCGCCGCCCCACCCCGGCCATTCATTCTTGGAAGGCGGGGGTTCGTGCCACCGCCGAGCCCGCGGGATCCGTGGTGCGGGCTGAGTCAGGGGAGGTGCGATCTGTCCGCGTCCGGAGTGCCTCGCGTGGTGCCCAAACTTCGGCGGCCCTGGGGGACATCAGTGCGCGCTTCGGGCGGATGGCCAGCGAGAGGTCGGGCTGTGGCTGGGTTCGTGGCGTCTCCGGAGTCGCCGGGGCTTTAGCCGCCCGCCCGGCCTGTGTCGTGGTCACTGACCTTGTCCCTGCCAGTGCCTGAGCGGTTGCAGCGGATGGCGCTCCGGGTTCTCTGTAGTGACCGTGGGCGGAGTCCGGCAGGTCTCCGGGAAGACCGTGAGGTGCGGGGCGTCATCTTGGAGTTGCCAACCTGTTGAGGCAAAACCACTCAGTTCTCCCCAGGGCCTTTGTGCGCCGCCCCAGCCGCCAGGCCTCGGTCCTGCGCCCGCCGCGGTGTCGGGTTGCGCGCGGTCTCTTTTGATGCCGCTGCGCTGCTGTGCCCGGGACAATGCTCGGACGCAGGGACAATGCCGCTCCGGCCCGGGCTGCCCCTCCCGCGGTCCGCACACCGTGCAGGAGCGCACCCCGCGGGTGCGGCTCCTGGGAAAATGCTTTGCCACCAACTTCTGGTACCTGCCGAGTTCTCCCAACAAAGGCCTGGAGGAGGTGCTGGGAGGGTGTCTGATCCCAGGGGAGTCCCCCACCAAAGTGTCTGGTTGTTTAGGCCCAGGTAGAAATAAAGCCCTGCACTCTCCGGGTCTGTGATCAGAAGCCACACACCTGAGGGCCACAGCTGGGGAAGAAGGATGCGAATGGGAGTCACTGGCAGACCAGGCCATGCTGTAATGATTCGGCTGGTTGTGTTCAATCAGCTAAAGTCACCAGGTTAAATAGCAGCACTGAACTTTGAAAAAGGGGGCTACCTTTCTTTTCTTTCTTTCTTTCTTTTTCTTTTTTTTTTTGAGACAGAGTCTCAAGCTGTTGCCCTGGGTAGAGTGCTGTGGATTTGTACCTCACAACAACCTCCAACTCAGGCTCAAGGTCTTGCCTCAGTTTTTCTATTTCTTAGTAGGGTTTGGAACTTGCTTTTGCTCAGGCTGATCTGGAACTCCTGTGCTCAAGCTATCCACCTGCCTCGGCCTCCCAGGGTGCTAGGATTACAGGCGTGAGCCACTGTGCCCAGCTAGGGGGCCACTTTATAAGTAGATCATCTAAAAAACACCTGTTTGTTGGCTATAATTCCTCATTTATAACTGTCAGCAGACTCCATGGTCATGGGGTTTCTTACTGCCCAGGGTCATTTCAGGCCATTAATTATCGCTGCGGAGAGTTATCCCCTTTGTACCAGGGACCACCAGTGCCCAGGCGCCTGGACCAGGCTCCCTGTGCAAGGATTTGCCAGCCCAGAGCCTCTTGTAATCACTAATGGCAAAGGAAAGTAAACCAGCTGTAGCTATAAAAACTTTGTTATCAGGGAAGCCGTAAGGTGACTGTTATCCTGTTAAATTAGTGAGATTTGCTGAGGTGGCGTCTTGAAGGGTTAATGCAGATTTGGAAGGTTGCTGTGTGCTCTCTCTTCCACCCATCCCTAGCTCTGGCTCTCATGGAATGTGGCCCTTTCTGTGTCCTGGAGGTTGAAGGGAAGCAGACACAGTGGGGTCTTGATGCCCTGCCCCTCCCCAGGACATGGGAGAAGGCTCCAGGCCCTTTGCTCTGGCCCAACCCCTGGGGGACTAAGGCTACTTGAAGTGAGATAACAACCATCTTCTAGGTGTGTTTGGAGAAGAGCTAATGTGTTGAAGCCCTGACTTAGCAGGGCTTGGCATGTTCTAGAAACCCTAAAGAAACCACCCTTGTGAATCAAAAGCAGGAGGTCCAATTTGCAGATCTGCACCTTTTTTTCTTGACCGAAAATGATACATGTCTTTATGCTATGTCTTTATGCTTCGCTTGACCCCTAAGAAGAGCCTTGCATTGTTGTGTAGTGATTGGTCCCTGTGACTCTGAGGCATTTCTGTGCATTTCTCTATAGTCAGAAATTGGGGCAGCTGTGTGGCTACCTCTCGGTCTCACCTGCGGTTTCTTCTTCTGTGGGATCATGTGTGCTAATGTGGCCTGCCGGAGACCCTGGGAGGTGTTTGTGAGTCTGTGCTTCAGAGTGAGGGCTCTGCCCACTGCCACAGCCATGTAAGGCCTGGGCCTGTGTCCTCTTGTCTGTGAGCCTGTTCTCCACTGGCCTTTGCATCAGACTCCACTTACCCTGCCTTCCCCTGCTGTCTGGTGGTCAGCTGAGTCGGGTAGTGTCAGCGTGGGGCCAGAGTCCTGCCCCGCTCCTGTCCCTCAAGAGGCCTGCAGGGACTGGGCTTCCCTGGGTGCCTGTGGGGCACATGTGCATCTGGGCAGCTCAGACCCTCTTGTAAGAAGGTGGTCCTGGTCTGGCTCACCCCTGGGAGTGGGGGGGAGTCTTCAGAATCCAGAAGGACCTTTGGAAGATAGTTTTGAATTTCAGTAAAACTTGTTTTTCAGGGTACTCCTGTTTTCCTTTAAATGAAGGAGGAGGGGGGCGAGTCCTCAGCAGGGAAACTGAAAGGGAGGTAACTGAGCTCCTTGCAGAGCACAGGCCCCAGACGGGGGCTGGCAGGGGAGAGCCCGCCTTAGCTGCTGCTGTCTGCTTTTGTAGGTGCCTGTAGGTGCACTCCGGCATATGTGCTCACGCAGGTACACGTGCGCATGTGTGCACACGCATACCACACGTACACTCTTTCTCCACCAAAAGTGCTTAATTCTGCTTTCATCTCAAGTGTTGGAAAGATCTGGTTCTCTAGGGTACTGGGAGCGTCACTGGGTCCCGTGTGGAGTTTCTAGCCTCTTGCCCCTGTGGAGTGGTAGCCCTGCCCCTGAACAGTTCCTGGGCTGCAGCGGGCAGACTGTACGGCTGGGCCAGGAGGGCAGCTGCAGCCGTGTGCAGCCTGGAGACAGGAGCCTCACGAAGCCCTGCCATTGTATGTCCAGTGTGGCTGGCTCCGCTGCTCCCCAGGAAGGAGCTATCTACCCCCAGAGGGCACTCCTCTCACTTAGTCCTGCATGGCCTGGCAATGAAGTGTGTGATGGAGAGCCTGGTACAACCT
This sequence comes from Arctocebus calabarensis, assembly GCA_963573935.1. NCBI lineage: Eukaryota > Metazoa > Chordata > Mammalia > Primates > Lorisidae > Arctocebus > Arctocebus calabarensis. Next base: position 14,813 of record CAUYON010050305.1, read on the forward strand.
GGAATATTCCTAGTGAAGCCCTGGGGATCCCAGAACCTCATGGCTGCTGGGTGACAGAGTGGATAACACCTAGTCTCCTGAGTGGGTGTCCAGGGAGCCTCTACCTCCTGAAGTCTGTGGGGCAGGGTGTGTTGGTCCAGGGGCCTCTGTCCTCTGGCACTAACTGATGCTTAGGGGTCAGTGCTGGCCTGGCTGTGGCTGACCAGCAGCCCCCAGCCTGGGGCTATGTCCACATTGTGCTGGCTTTGGCCCAGCATACGCTGGTGTGGATGTGTGGCTGCCCAGGATGCTGTCAGCTGCTACCTGTCAGAGAGCAAGGTGCCACACCTGGCCAGTCCTCAGTGGTGACACGTCAGGCAGCAGCAGGCGGCTAAGGTGGATGACATAGGCCTGAGACACAGTGCTGCTGGTGGGGGCGAGGGGTAAGACATTGGGAACATTAAAAAGCATCTTTGGCATGCTTATGAGATTATTAAATTTGGTACATTTTGAAATGCAGTGGCCCCCAAAGATTGTAGAAACAGTTGTGGAGGCCTCCCGTGAGCTCCAGGCCTCTGCAGCCTCATGCAGCTTCTCTGGATCCCCCAGAGCCCCCAGTCCTGATGGTTTGGGGTCTTGGCTGACCCTTGGCCAGACTCAGGCCCCTTCCCTACTGCCTAGGCCTCTGAGTCTCCCACCTACTGGAAGCATTGGAAGGGGCCTGTGCTGGTGTGGTCGGACAGGCCTGGCCCTCCCAGTGTGGCTGTGGGCTGGGGTCTGCGTGGCCCTGATGTCTGCCACCTACTTCACCATTTCCAGTTCCCAGTCCTTCACCAGGGGAGGAGTAGCTCGTGAGGGGAGCTACAAGGAGGAGTTGGTGACTTACACCATATAGTGTATCTTTGTGACTCACCTTCCCCTGAAGTGCACACCCTTCCGCCCTATCTTGGAATCATACTCTGTCTTCAGGGCACTGTGTCTCCACCATGCGCTGCTGTATCCACACGGCATGGGCTGTATGTGCTTGAGGCCCAGCTGCACCCTGGTGCCGGGTACCGCGTCTTTGCTGCACGTGCTGTGTCCATGCAGCACTGGTGTGTCCTTGAGGTATGCTGTATCCTCATGGCACGCAGCGTGTCTCTCCAGGAGGAGTGGCCCTAGGCAGGCAGGGAGCTAGGTCTGTTGTTCCTCAGGGGATGGGGAACACGCTGGTTGGCTTGGGGCGGGGGCAATGCTTTAGACTGGCACGCCTGGGCTGCTGCAGCACAGCTGTCAGGAGGATCATGGATGAGCTGAGTCAGATTAAATTTGGAGGCTGCAGGGCAAAGTGTCTGTGTTCCCCGCCTGCAGGGGCGTGTCCTCCCTCCCCAGCTCCCTCTGCACAGGCAAGCCCAAGCACGGCTGTTCTGGCATCTTCTGGAGGAGTCACAGGAAGGAGAACCTGTTCACAAGCCCATACGTCTTTCTGGAATTTAGCGCTTGCAGACAGGGTCACTCTGGACCCATGGGGGCCTTGGGATGAGGCAGGACAGGGCAGGACCCAGCACCAGCTGCGGTGACTGTTGGGGCTTGTGGTCCACCCGGTTTCTAGAAGACCAGGAGGCTCCAGCTGCGGGTTCAGTACCAACCTCTGTAGCTCGTACCCTTGGAACAGATCCTGGTCTCCAGCAGAAGCTGTTCTCGGTGGACAGGAGAGGTGCCTTCTATTTTGGGGTGGCTTGAATGATAAGAAAGCCATGCTGGGGAGGCTCCTGTGCCAGATGGTAGCCTCAGCTCTTGGTGTGTGAAAGGCTGGTTCCTGGGCCAGATGGTGGCCTCAGGTCTGAGTGTGTGAAAGGCTGGCTCCCCGGTCCTGAGCCCAGCTGCCCCACTGCCTTGAGGACGAAGGGGGGACCTTCCTGTTGTGCCTCAGTGCATACAGCCATGAAACTCCGTCTTGGACAGAATCACTTTTCTGCTTTGGTTCTGCAGGCTGGGAAGTTTAGTCTCCTGCTGTCAGGGTGGGTGGGTGCAGGCCAGGTAACAGCCCAGCACCCTCCAGGGGCCAGCAACACAGTCCCAGCTCACCAGCCAGTCTGTGCAGGTGGAACTGATGGTCTGAGGCAGCCTCGTCTTTCACTGAAGCTCCTGGTCTTGGGGGAGCCAGGTGACCCCATGGAAATAGTGTCTCTGACCCCTCCCAATTAGGGCTAAAGAGGCCAGCAGAGTTGGGGGCTGGCATTAGTGGGGAACTTCAGAGGCTCCTATTGGTCACCTGGGGTGAGCCCAACGGCTGCCCTCTTGTCCCTCAGCCATTTATTTCTTTTTTCCTATGTGGAATTTCGAGCTCCTTCTGTACTCTGGGACCTTGCTGAGAGGCAGGGGGGCAGGCTCTGAGTGTATCTCCAGACATGTAGTCTGGGGATGCCGCCGGGCAGAGCTGAGACACAGAACAGAGCACCCTCATCCCCCAGCAGGCAAGGTGTCTCCTGGGTCTGGGCCCTCCTGGCTTCTCCACAATCTCACAGTTCTTACCTTGAGTGCTATCCAGCCAGATGGGTTGGTGTGGGGGGCTGTGACTGGGGACGGTTTGGGGGTGTGTGTGCATTCCTCCAGATGGGCTATGTTAATTTATCTACCCCTGTCCAGCCCAAACAGCCAAGACTGGGTACTGTCATTTTAAAAGTCTCGCTAATTTGCTCATTGCTAATTTGCTCAGAGTTCAGCACCATCAATTTTGAGCTCCCGCAAGGCAAGCGCTTTCCTGCAGTGATGTCTGTGCCTCTCCGGGAGTCTTGTCTGCCGCTTGTGTGTTATCTCCTTGCGCTCTGGCTCTGTGCTTGCTCGGGCTATCAGCTCTGGATGCCATATTTTGCATATGTTTCTGGTTTGTGGGCAGCCTTTAATTGGGGCTGTGGTGTTTCTTGGAGCCTGGAGCTGGCTTCGCCGACTTTTATGAGCAGCCCAGGTCCACAGAACACTGGGTCAGTCCTCCCCTCAGACCATCTGTTTGCTCATCCAGGGTCACAGGGCGACTGGACTGGCTGAAAATGGTGAGGTTTCTGAGAGCAAGATGGGTGTCAACTCCCGTGGGGAGGCACACAGTACAGTGTTGTCTCCTTGGCTCTGCCCTTGTGAGTGTGGAATGAGAGCTTGTCCTCACAAATTCGCTGAACTGTGGCACATTACAGCTGTCTGAAACCTGGCCAGTGTCTAGTGGTCCACCTGGCCTTCACGGATAGGATGCCATCCTGTGTGATGATCGAGAGCCCAGACTCTGGTTCTGATTCTGGCTCTGCCCCGAGTGCTGCGTGACCTTGGGCCTCTCGGTCTCTAATCTGTGAGTGGGATGATAGCGGCACCATGGACCCTGTGGGATTGGTAGGACACTGTGCAGGAACACACATCACACTTCAGCTTCCTGGGATGCGTCCTGACAGCCCTCTAAGGCAGGGCCTCCTGAGGCTCGGGGGCCCCTCAGTTGGGGACAGCTTCATCCCAGCTATAGGAGCAGAGCGTGGAAGGAGGGCCTGGTGTGCACCAGAGCAAGAAATGAGTCTACATGGCCAGAACACAGTTCTGTGTTTCTTACATGAGCTGTGCATGCTGTAATCTTATTAGGAAGGCAGCCTGCTCCCCCTCCTAGACTTCTCAGGTGTTCTTGGGCCTGGGTTCCCAGCACAGGGACAGACTTTACATGTCCCTATCAGGGGGGTCCGGGGTCCACCTGCCTTCCTCTGCCTACTGGATTTTGTTACGAGGCTGCCATAATCTTTTAAGATCTGCTAAGGTCAACTATCAGGAGACATCTGAGAAAGGCAGGGCTCCTGTTTCTTGCAAAAAGCTTTCCTGCAGAGGCCATTCCTACAGCAGCCTGGTCCTGGCCTCTGAGAAATAGCTCAGGAGACACATCTGGCAGCTTCTTTGTCATCTGTTACCTCAGCCTTCCTACCAGAAAGAGGGAGGGCCTGTGCTAATCCCTGTCTACACCAGCTTTGGGGCTGCACTGCCAGCCCTGTGTGCCCTTGTCCCTGGGCACCGAGGAAAGGGAGGCCCATCAGCTGCCTTCTGATGTCCCCAGCAGCCTCAGCTCTGAGGGCCACCTGGTGTCAGGCACTGGCTCCCTGAGGGAAGTAGCTGCAGGCAAGACTGAAAACCCTGGGGGATGTGGGGGCTTTAGGCTGGCAGGTGCCCTGTGAGTGGGCTGGTCCATGGTGCTGGTTTTCTCTGAGATAAACATATCATTCTGTGAGCAGCCTCCACCCCAGCCTGTCCACACCTGGCATTGAGCTGACTCTGCTCTTTAGCCTCTCAGCCCCTCGAGGAGGAAGCAAAGGAGGATGAAGGCCCTTTCCAACAGGATGCACTTCCCCAGCCCTAGGCCCTGCCCCAGCTTTATGGCTGTGGCTGGCACTGTCACTTTGCTCATTTCTCCTGGCCTTGCTGTCAACCTGCACCTGCGGGGTCACAGTACACTGCTGCTGGCAGGCAGTTTGGTGGCAGCCTCTGGTTTGCTGGGGTCCATCTCCCAGGTGGCTTAGTGACGTATGCAGGGTCTCTGGTCCCTTATTGGTGAGTACTGGTCTATTTTCTGGATGAAATGAGGCTTTGCCCTCAAAGGAGTGGGCCTCCCAGAGTGGCTCAGTTTGGGATGCTCAAATCATCTTTAAGTCTACAATGTGGAAATGACCGAGAATGTCACAGGGAGCTGGGAAAGCAGACAGAAGGATGACCCATCCCAGCTCAGCCTTCCCCAGCATCACGGGGAAATCGACATTAAACAGACATGGGCTGCCCTCCTGCCAGCTCCAGCTGGGCCTGGCTCTGCATCAATGGTTGATCTCCAGGAGCACGGCCCCAGGGGCTCATGACAGCCAGTGTCACCTGCTTCTCTGAGCAGAAAACAGCCCTGCCTGCCAGTGAGAGGACAGACACTTAGATACTTATGTTTGGAATTTAAGAAACAATCTCCCGAAACCTTCACTTACGCTCCTGCTTCTGATGGTGTGTGCAGTAAGTGGCCTGGGGGTCCCCAGAGCTGTGCACACCCAACCTGCAGCATCTGTGCGTGGGGCCTCACCTGGCACAGGGGCTCCATAAGCGCAATGCAGCCCAGGACCTAGGGCTAGGAGATGGTCCCAGGTTGTCAGGGTGGACTCCACATAGCCACAAGGGGCAGGCCAGGTGGGTAAGGGAGATGTGACAGCTGCAGCAGAGAAACTGGAGACGCTGCCCCTGGCCTGGGAGGTGGAGGAAGGGCCACCATGGGAAAATACCTCCAGTAAAATACCTCCAGGAGCCCCTGCAGGAACCTGCCTTCTCTTGAGGCCCCCAAAGGTCTGCCAGCTCTGCCCCCGAGGACACCCTTTCCTGCTGTTCCCCCTCCTCCCCAGATCTGTTTTTCCCATGGGCCAGAGGTGGTCACCAGGCAGGCTTTGCATGGCTGGTCAGTCCTGTCACCAGCACTGAAAAGGGCAGGAGCTTGTGTGCTAAAGTTTGTGTTCCTGTGATGTAAATACAAACTTGCAAATAATAAATATGTGAAACAAAAACTCACGTGTGTCAAGGAACAAGAATCTCCTTGCAGAGCTGAGAGTGTCTCCCAGAGGGATGCTGGGCATGTTGTTGGGTGGCTGCCGATGGGGACCTGGGTTCTGACTCCACCCCACCCCTTCTTAGGTGGGATTCCTAGCTGGTGTCTGCACCATTGAGGACAGGCCCTCACTGTGGGTCCTGCTGTGGTAGGGGTTGAGAGGATCTGTGTCCTGACCCCTGGCTGTGGGATCTCCATCCCTCCTTTCCCGTGCCCCCTCCCACCCGTGATCTCTGGTGCCTGCGGCCCTGCCACCGACTGCCCGGCCACTGATGACCCTGTCACTGATGGTGCCCTGCATTGGCCAGTGTGATCCTTCTTAAGAGGCTTCCCTCACGTTGCACTGGTCAGTGCCGCCCACGCAGCTCACAGGGGAAGGCCTGAGTCTGCAGATGTCCAGTGCTGGGGTGGCAGATCCACATTGTTCCAGCTTCAGTGACAGGTGGTCCTGTAGCCACCTGTTCATAGCCGCAGGCAGTTCAGAGGACTGAGCAGAAGATGGGCTGCCCCCTCCCAGGTTCCGAGGCTAGACTCTGAGGGGCTGAGGTGCTGAGGTTGCAGACTGTGCACACCTGGGAGGCTTGCGCTTCATTGCCACAGGCTGAGACCCAGGTCCTCCCACCCCCTGTGGCTAGTGCCCAAAGTGAGGGTTGGGGTCACGGGTGCCACGGGTGCCTGCCAGGGACACTTGGTGCCTGCCGAGGTGTCTTTCTGCATTTGCTGAGGGTGGGAGCTGGACTGTGAATGGGCCTGGACTTCGTCTTCCACCAAGCTCTGTGTTTCTCCGTCAGCAGGTTTATCGGGCATTTCAGACAGATGCAGAGAGGTTGGTTGGTGCTGATGCCCTGGTCCGTCTCTCACATGGGCACTGTGCCTGGGGAGGGGTCGTGGCTGCCTGGGTACATTGTGAAATTTTCTTGATTTTTAAACAACTTTATTTCTTAAAATCCTGCAAGTTGAATGGGAACAGGCGCTTAGTATTTGAAACTCCAAAGGACACAGAACTGCCCTGAATGACAGCAGAGCCCCACCCTAGGAAGGTTCTCTCAATCTTGTTTTCGAATATGGGTCGGGTCCTTTAGTTCAGATCCAAGGCTATATACCTCTCCTGCAGCCTAGTGGCTGAAATGAACCCAGTGGCTCGGACTCAAACCTTGTTTAGATCTTTCTGGGGTGCAAGAAGTGAAAAATCAGCTTTTGGAGAACAGTGATATCACACAGAAATGGCACAGTCCCTGGTGCACACCCTGTGGCAGACTGGGCCCTCGAGACCCCAAGCCCTACCTGGACACACAGTGACCTTCCGGGCAGCAGGACGGATCTCCACTGCTGCTTCTGAGCGTTGCTGTTCTAGGCTGGCAGTGTGCTAGAAGACTAGACGACTAGAAGTCTCCACTCCAGGCAGGCCCTCACCTCCTGTCAGAGGCATGCAGGGCTAAGTGGGGGCACCTGTCCCAAGGCTCAGCCCTGAGGTCTTGTGACCCTGCTGGCAAGCCTATGGGCAGCACAGGGTTAATGGGAAACCGTTAATAGTAGGCAGTGATCTCAGCCTTCTTTCATCGCTGATTGAAGACATGACGTCCTCACGACAGAAAGCCCCTTTGTGCACAGCCCAGTGGCTCGCAGGCAACCCTGGCGCACCCACGCAGCAGCCCAGAGCAGGTAGTGGACAGTCCTGTCCCTGTGGGAATGTCCTCACAAGGTTCTGAGAACAGCCTCTTCCTTTATTCCTGCTGCCAGCTCATGGCGCCCTGTGATTTGGGTCCCAGTGGTATCTGGAGAACCAGGGGAAAGGTCGTGCTGTCTAGACACTAATCCGATTGCTGGCCTGTGTCCTGGCAACCGGATTACAGTTGGGGGCGTCCCTGGAGCCCCACCCTCCCGTGCTGTAGAACCTGCTGGGGCTGGCAGTGGATGGATGGAGGGGAAGGCCATGTGGAGAGGGTGTCTGCCCTCACTGGCCGCCAAGGAGAGGAGAAACTGGGGCTTCTGGCCTGTGGGGCTGTGGAAGCAGAAGTGGCAACAGGCACCTCAGGAGCCATGGGCCCTGCAAGGCCAAGTGTAGGTGTTTGCCTGCTCCACCCCCAGCCAGTCCCTTCTGTCCTGCCCTTTACCCAGAAGGCAGGAGGGGGTCTGACTGCCTACCCGAGCCGCCACCAGGCTGGAGGACTCCAGCCCTTCCTGGAACCCTGGCCAGCCCTTGCCTATGTCAAGCCAGCTGGTGCCTACCAGTCCCTTTCAGTCTTTTTGGGTTCCTTGAAGACAGATGGACACCTGGACAAGCCACCTGTGAGGCCCTCCCTAGCCCCAGAAAGTGTCTGCTGCCCTCTGTAGGTGTTTGTTCTGTCCGCTGGCCTAGGACACTCCTTTTCAGCATTTTGATTTGGAATCCAAGGTGTGGGCATGCGGGAACAGCTGCTGCCACCCCCTACCCCCACCTCCAGGGCTCCAGAGTGCAGGGAGGACTCTGCGGTGCAGCCCCTCCTGCAGACAGCCAGGCCCAGGGAGGCAGGCCGGCTGGCCGCGCTGTGAGCCCCAAGGGGAGTGGTCCCTGGGTGACAAGACCCCAGGTGGTGCCTGACCCATCACCCAGAATAGCATAAATCACACCTTCTCCAGGAGAGGAGATGGCAGTCCACACTGCAGCTAAAGAGTCAAGCCAGGTTTAGCACCTACCGCCACATAATGGGTCCTGGCTGGTTGCTGGCGGGCTGCAGGCACAGCACGCTCAGAGCGCTGGTGGGGAGCAGGAGGCCCTCCCACAGGGCAGTGAGGCAGGTAAACAGGGCATGGGCTGCAGGTAAACATGCCTGGAGTCCCACTCTGCCACCTTTAGCTGTTAGACCCTGGCAAGTGTTCAGGGGCTGAGAATACCTGCCCCTCGTAGGGTGGCCATCGAGTGCAGCCAGGACTGTGGAGTGGAGTTGCCTTCAGAGTGGCCTCTGCATCCCCCCTGCCCTGGTGGAGCATACCAGAGAGGGGATAGCAGTCCCCAGGGCATAGCTTCTAAGCCCCAGTGGGTGTGTTGTGTGGCCCTTCCATGTGGAAGGTCGGGTGCCACCCCTACTGCAGCACCTGAAAATCCACTTCCTTCTTGGCAGCTCTCAGACCCCATGGGCTGCCCTTGGGTCAGCCAGCTGGGTGTGAGGCCCCTGCCACACAGGCGCTGTCCTCTGTCTGCCTTGCTTTGGTCACTTTGCCCAGGGCAGTGAGGGGTCCCCTGCGGGGCCTTGGACCACTGCCTGGCTCATGGAATTCTGCTCTCTAATTTTCATAGGCTGTTCCTCTTCCCTTTCAACACACATCTCCACAAAGGTACAAACCGACCCAGGTGTGGGTTCTGGAACTTTCTGCAGGTCTCTGTCCTGGAGATTCATCCTTAGCTATCCCAAGGAGACTTTTCAGGTGCCGAGGCTATAGCTAAGGGCTGAATTGGCCACATGGGTCAGGCTGTGGCTCTGCCTTGTAGCATCCTGGTGCTCCCTTGGGCCCGGGAGCCAAGGTGGGCAGTGCCACCTGCCTCCTTCCTCTTGCTAACCGGGGGCTCTGTGTGGAACTGCGTGTGCTGGGGGTGCAGTGTGGGCTGCGTTTACCCATCTCCTCTGCCACTGCCTGGCTGAACCAACAGGAATGATGTGGCACCTGCTGCATGCTCCTCCCCTGCGTTAGACACAGGGCCCCGCGCTCGTCATCCTGAAGCCTCCTAAGGAGTCACAGTGGGGACCTTGAGGACACCGTGGCTGGCACTGCCCAACTCTGCCTGGAGGCCTCAGTCGCAGGCACCTTGCTGATTAGAGCAATGACAGCTACCCACAGCACTTTCTCCCAGAAGGCAGAGGCTGCGGCCGGATGCTGCGTTTTGGTTTTACTGGTACTTTGGGAAGAATTTAAAAATGTGTAATTTTGAATGATAAAACATATATATAGTCTAGCAAGAGGGAGGGGAGGAGGGACAGGGGAGTCGTGGGGGGATTGGTGGGAGGAAGGAGGGCATTTGGTTGGATCTCGCATAATGTGCACAATGTCTAAGGGTGCACTTCAAAATAACTGAGTAAATTATAAACATCTTACCACAAAAAAGTAAGGACGTGAGGTGATGGTTATGTTAATCAGTTTGATTTAAGCAGTCCATGTTGTAAATGAAATCGTCACATTATACCCCATAAATGTATACGGTTATGATTTAATAAAAAATTAAATTAAGAAAATGTGTAGGCTCGGCGCCTGTGACTCAGCGGGCTAAGGTGCCAGCCACGTACACCTGAGCAGGCGGGTTCGAATCCAGCCTGGGCCTGCCAAACAACAATGACGGTTGCAACCAAAAAAATGCCTGGGCATTGTGGCAGGTGCCTGTAGTCCCAGCTACTTGGGAGGTGGAGGCAAGAGACTCGCTTGAGCCCAGGAATTGGAGGTTGCTGTGAGCTGTG
>CAUYON010050306.1:0-18803 GCA_963573935.1 Arctocebus calabarensis
GCAACCTCCAATTCCTGGGCTCAAGCGAGTCTCCTGCCTCCGCCTCCCAAGTAGCTGGGAGTACAGGCGCCCGCCACAACGCCTGGCCATTTTTTGGTTGCAGCTGTCACTGTTGTTTGGAGGGCCCAGGCTGGATTTGAACCCACCAGCTCAGGTGTATGTGGCTGGCGCCTTAGCCAGTTGAGCCACAGGCGCTGAGCCGCCTTGCACTAATTCTAATTCTTATACAAAAACAAATTCAGGCCAGGCTAGGTGACTCACAACTGTAATTGTAGCAGTTTGGGAAGCAGAGGCAGGAAGATCACTTGGCCAGGAGTTCAAGACTAGACCAGGCAACACAGTGAGACCACTTATCTATTAAAGAATTTAAAAATTAATTAGCCGAGAGTGGTAGCATGTGCCTATAGTCCTAGCTACTTGGGAGGCTGAAGGAGGAGGATTGAGTGAGCCCAGGAGTTTGAGATTGTAGTGAACTATGATCATGCCACTGCACTCTAGCTTGGGTAACAAGGAAAGACCCTATACCGCAATAAACAAATAAATAAGACAAATTCTATGAATCTTTCATCAAATACAGGAAAAGTTTTAATAGTTACCAAATACATTTATATGTAAATATTTGAGTTTACACCTAAATGCTTAAATAAAGAGAAACCCAGATGATTTGCAGTCTGAACTTTAGTTTAACAGAGTAAGATTCTTTTTCCCCTCCGAGGCAAAGTATGTGTGGGTCACTATGAAAATTCTGAGATACACAAAAATCAAGAAACATAAAATCTGCATAGATGGAATAAAAGAGCCCTCTCAGCAACACCGATCAACTGAGCATGAAAGCTGCATTAGTGAATCAGAAAGGAAACTGTCCACTTTGTTTCCTGGAAGTGAAATACTGGACCTTAACACAGTCTGTCTCAAAACTTCCTACTAACCTACATAATCAAAAGAAAAGAGCCAACAAGAAAAGGTCCATGAAGAATTAAGAGTGGTCAGGAAATATTTCACTTTCTCCCTGGACCTACAAAAACTAAGAACTCAAGTGAACACCAAGTTTAAATGACAAAAATCTGGGGAAATTTTGATGAAAAGGCTAAAATAATTAAGAAGAACGTGTTTTTCTCCATCAAAATATTTGAAAGTAGCCAAACTTTTCCACAATTACAATGCTGTGTGAGCACTTAGCTTCAGAGAAAGAAAGAATACATACCAGTTTGTAAATTTGTATGAAGATAGACGATACAAGTGATACACACACAGAAACTCAGTATTTTAGGAAAATAGCATGTACTTATGGAAAGTAAAATTTAGAAGTTAAATAATCACTTGTCTGTAATGAAAATATACATATGTGTATATTTTAGTTTATGATGACTTTTTCACCAGCATAAGTAGAGTTGCTGAGTAAAACCCATTGAGACACTTCTGCAAACTCTTTTCTAATATTCATGGATATCACAATTGACTATATGTGAAAATGTGTCCTATGTTGTTCATATTCTCACAAGGAAAAATGCTGTCAATTTGGCACAGAACAGAAGTATGGTTTAGATTAACCTCTTCCACTCATGGATTTGGAGTCTTTGTAAGATTTTATTTATTCCAAAGAACGATATACATATGGCACAATGATGAAACTCATAAACTGAATTTTCTGAAACTGGCCTAAAACTACTTCAACATATCTTAAGGGGAAAAAAAAAGACAAAAGTAACTCAAAAACAAGGACTGCAGACCCCTACACAATGTAATTTACTATCTGTCCATCAGTCTTTCTTGCTTGAATTAATCCAACACTACATGCATTTCTGAGGCTTCAGCCATCTATTTCTTTTGGATCTATAGATGTATAAAGGTATAATGAATATGAGATCATATTTCTTTTTAATATACAATCTGTCATCCTTTCCAGAATTTCTATTAGCCCCTGGCTAATCATTCCATCACTTTTATCCTCTGTGGTAGCCTTAACTCTTTGGTTTTCAAATGGGAGTCCTATTTCATTAGATTCCAGACAGAAGAATCATGTATATTTTAAGAAATATGAACTCACCATACATGTGTTTCTCTCTCTCTATCAAAAAAAAAAAAGACATCAGCATACAAGACACAAACATAACAAAACATGTAAAAATACTGCTTCTTAGAGAATGTCAGTATATATTTTAAGAGCTACAAAACCACAGCACTTAATATGAGGGAAAGATCCACAGACTAAGCAAGTTAAAAAAAAAGAAAGACATTCTTTTATTCACTGTGGAAATTCTTTTTTTCTTAAGTACAAATAAATTTTCTTGCAAAGATTAGCATCTTAACACATTAATAGTACACATAATACAGAGCAGAAACAAGAAAAGATTATCAACTAGGAGATACATCTTAATTAAATTTACATAAAAAGAACAATTAGCTCAATAAAATAATCTAGAAAAGTTGTGACAATATATTTCACATATCCATTGTTTTTAACCAAAGGTTCAGTAGACCAAATATCTGGCTGCCACACTTTTTATCTCATGTCTTCCATTAATGGTAATAAGAAACTGCTTAAAGACTTATCTTAGAAACCTGTCATAAAAAAAAAAAGAAACCTGTCATAAGCAAGAATTTATAAATGGTTTTTGTTAACATTGATATGTAGTATAGACTTCTAATGCAAGACACACCATGTTGTACTCAAAATCAATAGCTCTAACAGGGTCGTCACAGAGCCATGCGTACAGTTAAATGGTTCCAGTCTACAGACCACCAAAGCCAGCACTGGTCCTAGAGGATATACCTGAGGACAGGTATTCAGCCATTATGAACCATTTAAGTTTCAGCACATTAACTAAATAGTTATTCTTCTCTCCTTCATTTTAAACACAGCTAACGGAACTCATTTATTAGAAATTGCCCTGGGATAGAAATTAAAAAATTTGTCAACACTAAAAAATTTGTGTCTAATCAAAGCACAGAAGTTGAATACATTCTTAAAAAACTAAGTGAAAAAAAAAGCAACCGTTAAATTAAGAAATTACTAAACTAGGGTAAAATTTGATTATGCAATAGCAAATAGTAAGATATTGACATTGAAAAATCTAATCCTAGGGAGAGTCTGTGGCAGGAAGGTTGGGAGCAGAGATGTTAGAGAAAAGTGGGAGAAGCTGTGTGAGGAGATTCAAGAGAACAGCTGACATCATTCTCTCTGGGTGCCTACTATAAGTGAGGCAGCATTCCAAGTGATATGCAAGTTACTTCCTCGTTTAATTTCCACATGAACCTATGAAGGAGATATTATTTATTTTACAGAAGAAATGGAGGCATAAAAAAGTAACTTGCCCAAGCTGCTCATGGTGGAACAGTCAATCTGGCTTGAGAAACTTGGTCTGTGGACTAGGACCCTACGGGAAAGTGTTGGAGCAAAGTGAAGAAGTCATCAACCAAAGCAAAGGGAAACAAGGAAAGTCTACCAAAAGGACCACACTTCAGAATGATCCTTTTGTTTTTATTAGTACTTAAACTGCATGTGAATGCTGGGTTTAATCGTTGGATTCAAAGGAAATAAAGAATCTTTATAACACAGAACATTCGTCAGAAGCTTTAGCAACAGTTACAATATTCAGTTCCCTTTGAGATATATTTTCGAGGTAGTCCATTTCAGTTTTGTAGCTTGTTTGGTAAAGTGATTAGTCCAAGATTCATGCAGTTTTCTGATAGGACTCGACTGCAATTACAGCTATGATTATAATTCTGAACACAAAGTTTCCTATTCTCACATATGTGAAATAGAAACACTCCAATGAAATCTAAAAAATAAAAACAGACACCAATCCCTCTGCCCCCAAATTGTCTATTCCTATGGACCGTTTGTCAGAGTACTCTGAAAATGCTTCTCAACCAGTTTGTCATTCGTTAAGCATACACCCTTAAAAAAAAGAAAAAAAAGACAAAGCCTTAATTGGAGTTTGGGCCTAAAGAATCATGAGTTTACAAAGACAATTATCCTTTTTGTTAACAATTTAATATATGTGTATGAATGTATAATTACTTACAGATATCTTAAAACAGAATTAGGGTTTCAGCACTTTTGGTGAGTGCTGAACTTCAGCACTTCTTGAAGGATTTGTCAATCAGCCCTGTACAAACGGTTGTACTACAGGAGGAAGTAACACATTTGCCTTTCCACCGAAGAGGGATTCGATTTTATTTCAAATGTGTTTTTAGTCATAGAAAGTAACTATTGTAGTCAATATGTCTTACTAATTTGTTGGTTCCACTGAAGATTTTCTTAGGAATCTATGTCATTTCCCTAATTCATACATACATGGAAACTGAAATACAGGGTGGACATAAAGTTCGCGTGCAATTTCTTAAATAGTTTAAAAACTAATATTATTTAAATTGCACGTAAACTTTATGTCCATCCTGTATATGGGGGAGAATGTTCTATAATCCTAGAAAAATATGTCTTTGTTTTATCATTTACTAAGACCTTAAATTTGAGTAAAAAGTGGCTAGAATATGTACTATTCTAAAAATTTTATAATCAATTTTAATAGAAATCATTACTAAGAAAAACATTATTTTCAAAACTTAAAAGAAAGACACATTACCAGTAAATTCTGTCAAATAAAGTCCTTGTGAAGAAGACTGTCTTTACACATTTCCTGGCCTCTCAGAAGCACTTTCTCGAATTTCTTGAAACTGCAGTCTCAAAAAAGTCGCAGTTCACTACAGATACACCGACCAGCAGGTGGCGCTGTCACAGCACGCCCAACACAGTGTCCCCAGAGAATACAAACGGGCCTGGGAAAGACTGAGCGCCTCACTGCCCTACCAATAAACTAACAGACAGACAGGCAGTGAATAAATTCAAATGGTTTCTAACTTCATCTAATTGTAAATTTTGAATTTGTCAAATATGAGAATTTGAGATTTTGATAGTTCTCCACTGAAAATGATCTTGTTTATACCTTTCTGTTTATGAGATTTAGAAACTATACCACCCAAATGCATAAAAGGACCTGGGGATTCTCTTAAGACTTAGACTCCCACTCTAAGGTATTTCACAGGGTTTAAGTAAGACTACGACTGTAGGGGTGCTCCGCTCACAATAAGTGACAGTTTTTCAACCCTTCCTCTTCTTTAAAGAACTGGGGCTTAGAAGACTGAGGAGTGAACATACTATCCATAGTGTACCTTCATATTTATTCATAGGAGCCAAATAAAAATTTACATTATCTTAGGAACTACTCATCCTTCCACATTTTGAGTTGGACAAGATATGACCAGAGTATCAACTGACTTTACTTTTACCATGTACTTGTAAGAGTTAACAGGACTTTCTCTGGCTTGATTAAGAAGATAAGAAGGGGGTTTACTGTTTGATTTCCAGTGATTTTCTACCTTACTGAATGGTCTGCCTCAGGAGTTGAAATGAACATGAAACAATCTTACATTGAAGGAAAAAGATCACATAATGCAAATGAAAGGGGCTGTGAAAAACCACTTACGTTTACACTGCACCACCACAGTACAAATGAAAGGGGCTGTGAAAACCACCTATACTCCCTGTACCACCACAGTGTGGAAATCAAAGGGGCCATGAGAACCACCTACACTCACTGGACCACCAGTGTGCAAATCAAAGGGGCTGTGAAAACCACCTACACTCACAATGCACCACCACAGTGTGAAGATTAGAGGGGCTGTGAGAACCAGCTACACTCACACTGCACCAAAACAGTGTGGAAATAAAAGGGGCCGTAAAAACCACCTACACTCACTGCACCACCACAGTGTGAAAATCAGAGGGGCTGTGAGAACCACCTACACTCATACTGCACCACCACAGTGTGCAAATCAAAGGGGCTGTCAGAACCAGCTACACTCACACTGCACCACCAGTGTGCAAATCAGAGGGGCTGTGGGAACCACCTACACTCACACTGCACCACCACAGTGTGAAAATCAGAGGGGCTGTGGGAACCACCTACACTCACACTGCACCACCACAGTGTGAAAATCAGAGGGACTGTGAAGACCACCTACATTCACTGCACCACCACACTGTGAAAATCAGAAGGTCTGTGGGAACCACCTACACTCACACTGCACCACCACAGTGTGCAAATCAAAGGGGCTGTGGGAACCACCTACACTCACACTGCACCACCACAGTGTGAAAATCAGAGAGGCTGTGAGAACCACCTACACTCACACTGTACCACCACAGTCTGAAATTCAGAGGGGCTGTGGGAACCACCTACACTCCCTGCACCACCAAAGTGTGCCAATCAAAGGGGCTGTGAAGACCACCTACATTCACTGCACCACCACACTGTGAAAATCAGAAGGTCTGTGGGAACCACCTACACTCACACTGCACCACCACAGTGTGAAAATCAGAGGGGCTGTGGGAACCACCTACACTCCCTGCACCACCTGAGTTCATGATGTTGTTGCTAGTTAGTTCACTAAACTTCGAACTCTCTGAGCCAGGATTCTCTTAACTGTAACAGCATTAAATATTAAAACTTCCAGATGTCTCTTTTCCGCCTTTTTGTCCCAACAGCAATGATTCCAAGAAAATGCTACTCCAGCTCCTGAGGAAATGGACAGCAGAGGGCTACCACTGGCTCTGGCCTGTTTTAAGCCCCCGATTCATTGGTGTTGGGAGAAGATCAGGAATTGGTTTTAAATAGTAATTTACCATATGGCTCTCTATTTTCTAAAGGCAAATATTTCTAGAAGCTTAGAATAAGAGTACTAAATTTAGTTAGATGTAATTTTTTTCATTATAAAATTTAGAAATTTGAAGACTAGATTTTCCCAATTAATTTGTTAGCCCACATTTGTGCTCTGTGATTGATCTTGGGGGAAAAAAACAGGTTTTCTGTGAAGTTCTGACAGTGAGTGCTTTCTTAAAAATATTATATGCTCATTTATGTATCCTGTGATCTTCTCTTCCTCACTCATCAATCAACTCCTTTTTTCCTCTTAAAGGTACATGAAGCCAGGACGCTGGTTTTTCCCTCTCTCCTTTCCTCTCTTGGTCCTTCCTTTCTTCCTATAATAACTATTATCTACCCAGGCTACAGTGCAGCGGTGCAATCACAGATTACTGCAGCCTCAAAATCCTGGGCTTCAGTGATCCTCCCACTTCACTCTCCAGAGTAGCTAAGACTAGAGGTAGGTATCTCCACATTCAGCAAATTTGTAAATTTTTATATTGGATATGGGTTCTCAACATTTTGCCCATGCTGGTCTTGAACTCCTGACTTCCCATGGGAAAAATATTGATTAAGAAAACACATGAGGCTCAGCGCCTGTGGCTCAACGGGCTAAAGCACCAGCCACATACACCTGAGCTGGCAGGTTCGAATCCAGCCTAGGCCCACCAAACAACAATGACGGTTGCAACCAAAAAAATGGCCGGGCGTTGTGGTGGCCGCCTGTAGTCCCAGCTACTTGGGAGGCGGAGGCAGGAGACTCACTTGAGCCCAGGAGTTGGAGGTTGCTGTGAGCTGTGATGCCACAGCACTCTACCCAGGGTGACAGCTTGAGGTTCTGTCTCAAAAAAAAAAAAAAAAAAACCATGAAAAAATGCTCATCACCCCTAATCATTAGAGAAATGCAAATCAAAGCACCTAACCCTAGTGACAACGTCATGAAGTCCCGAAGCTGCAATGCAGGCCTAGTTGTACAAAGAAGGGAAAACGTTTACACTGTGAGTGGGATTGCTGCTGATGCTGGTGTGGGTGTGGAGTGAAGGGTCCACTTACACATCGCTGGTGGGACTACAAACTAACACAGCTTCTATGGAAAGAAGTATGGAGAATACTCAAAGAACTCGAAACAGACGTTCTGTTTGATTCCACAATCCCATTACTAGGTATCTACCCACGGGGAAAAAAGATCATTTATCATAAAGACATTTGCAATAGATTGTTTATCACAGCTCATTTTACAATCACCAAGATGTAGAATCAACCCTAGTACCCATCAACCCAGGAATGGATGACTAAACTGATTAATACTACTAAGCCATAACAAAGACGGAGGCTTTACATCTTTTGTAACTCCTGGGTGGAGTTAGAGAATATTCTCCATAATAAAGCATCACGAGAATGGAAGAGCAAGCATTCAATGTGCTCAGTACTAACATGAAGCCAGTAGATGAGTTAATATCTACCCACACAAGAAAAACGCAATTAAACTCCAGTGGGGAGGGGAGGAGAGAGGCAGGAGCCTGGAGTGCTCCCACCGGACAGGCACACGTGAGGTGCACGCCACACCTCCACAACAGGGGCTGCACCCAACAAACGCAAGCCACGTCAACTAATTGTAACCTCAAATTAATCTGAATAAAAAATATTAAGGGCAATTCATAATCATTTTACTTTTACAGGCTTCTCACATTTTTCATCGATTCCTCAGGGGAATTGTATCCCAAGAAAATTGAGAAACTTAAACATTTTAAAGAATAAAGGAGTTAGGAAGCATTAATCTAAGACATGACTACCTAGCCTGAAAATAAATGATTTAAAAATTTTTCAGTATTCTTTTTATATATCTTACATAAATAAGATCTAACTCTCCCCAATACTTAGACATTTTACACTTTTATATAATTTTAAACTAGGCATCATTCTATGTGCTTTTGAGTTACTTTTTTTTACCATTTACATGGTATATAAAATTGTCTCTTTGAGTCAAAAATCTTAAAACTTTTAAGCAGAACTTTTACATTTGTTTCATTAATTCTAAAAACATAATTTACTGAGTTCTTCTCAGAAACTTGGTAAAGTTAAGAAAACAAATGAAAACATAGTTCCAGCCCCCAAAGAATTTTAAAAATCCTGAACATTTAATCTCTGCATAGCTTTTCAAACATTTGCTATTTCACAGCAGAAAGAATAGACCAACAGAGTGAGGTTTAAGTTGAAGCTTAAAGGGTAGTGGTTATTAGTTACTATCCTCTCTGCAAACTGATTTCTTCTCTATAAAATAAGGATAATACTATCTAGCTGGAAAAGCTGTTATAGGTATAAGATGTCTAGTAGAATACTTGACTTTAATGGACTCTATTACATTATTTTTCAGTTCTGCAACTGAAAAACTACAACTACTGCAAAAACTCACACCATTTATACTGCCAAAAAATAAAGCTATTTGAGCTACATCATATGCAGGTAAGTACTTAAGATGTGAAAAATCCAATTTGATGCTACATTTCATATAATCTTATAAACATCCAATATATTTCCAATGGTTAAGAAAAAAGTTAAAATACATTTAGAAGAAGTAACATTAAGTCGGTGATATGCACAGTATATTAAAGATCCTCCCAAATAAATATGCTGTTTCTTCTCAAGCTCGCATGGTCTGATTGTTCAGGAGTTCCACAGACTCAACATATATCAAGAAACACTTTTTAGGGCTAGAGTTCCTAGATACTAACCTCAGAGCTCCCCCAAAGACTAGTCTTAAGGACTGAGATTTCCCTTTTCTTAGTGACAAAGAATAGCATCTATGGAGGCTTTTAGGGCAATGGTAACTAATTTGTCCAAGACAACCAAAAAAAGGGCCAACTCATCCTTTGAGCCAAGTATACCTTTTCATTGAACTTTGCTGTGTTAAATTATGATAATGCCTTGAAATAATTAACATATCTCCCAAAGTGCCAAATTAGAATTAAATTTTGGAGGTAAGAAGGGTCCTTAAATTCCCTGCTTTTCACCCCATCCTCACAATTACCAAAGAGGAAACTGAAGTCAAAAGAGTTAAGTGAGTGATTTCACCAGACACAGGGCTCCTCAGTGGCAGAGCCTGAAGTAGACAGAATTTAAGGCACCCAAACCTAACTCAGTGTTCTGCTCACAAGAGCCAGCTTCTACTTCTATTATAATAAAGAAATCATTTCTGCCTCTCAGGCTAAGAAAAAAGGAAAACAAAACCTCTGAAAAGACTTACTCGGTTGTTACTCAGAGGGCTCTCAATAAATAAACTTTTAACCAATGTGAAGAAACTCATGAGCACATCATTCTTATAAGCATTGACAGCTTTTTTAAGTTTAAGGGATATTAAAAATTAGTGCGACTGCCAGGCACAGTGGATCATATCTGGGAATGCCGAGGCAAGAGAGTCTCTGGGACTAGCCTGAGGAAGATCAAGACTCTGTCTCTACGAAAGAATCAGAAAAGCAGCCAGGCACAATGGCATGTGCCTGTAGTCCCAGCAAGCTAGGATGTCACAGCACTTTAGCCTGGGCAACAGAGTGAGATCCTATCACCAAAAAAAAAAATTGCTGTGACTCCTTTTTCTAAATCACTTTTCAAAAAAAAAAAAAAATCTAAAATAAGCAAGCAAATAAACTTAGAGTTGGGAAAACTCATGATTTATTTACCACCAAATGCAAAAATCCTTTTTAGTATTTTGAGAACATTCTGACAATTGAGCAGTCAGATCTGAGTGTTTTCAGTGATCAGGAGCATTTCCAAAGGCTCGCAGGCCATCTTCGCTGTCACACAGCTCAGTTACAAAGGTACTGCAAACCAACGTCTCTTCCAAATCTCTGGAAAGATTTCCATTCGAATCAGTTCTGCCCTCTGGAACAATACTGAATTCAGTGTTAAGTGTCTTTTTTAAAATATTTTTTTTCTTTTTAATTTCAAAATATTAAGCGGGTACAAGTGTTTTGGGTGGTTTGAATGACTTTTGTAATGCTCAAGTCCCCGCTGAAGATGTGTTCACAGCACGCATGGGGTCGATTTTTACTCCCCCTCCACTCCCTTCCCCCTGGTTGGTTTCCACTGAATCTTACTTCCCTCTGTGCACATGTGGGCTCCCTGGTTATTTATAATTTAATAGTGAGGACATGTGGTGTCTGTCTGTCCATTCTTGAGATACTTGGGAGAAGGGACTGACTCCATTTCTACTCAGATTGTGACCATATGTATTAAGTCATGCTTTTCATGGCTATAGAGTCTTCATGGTGTTGTGTGTATGTACTTGAGATGTGTGTACATACACACGCACATGCATTTTATTAATCCACTCATGAATTGACAGGCAGTTGGATTGATTCCACAACTTTGCAACTGTGAATTGTGCTGCAATAAACATTTGAGTGTAGGTGTCTTTTTGGTGAAAAGTCTTTTTTGTCTTTGGGTAAATACCCAACAGTGGGATTGTTGGATCAAATGGTAGGTGTACTTTTAGTTCTCTGAGGAATCTTCATACTGTTTTCCATAAAGGGTGTAACAATTTGCAGTCCCACCAATAGTATATAAGCATTTCTTTCTCTTTGCATTCATGCCTGCATCTATTGTTTTTTGACTTTTTGGTAAATGCCATTAACTGGGATAAAGGGATCTCTCATTGTGGTTTTAAATTATAATTCCCTGATGATTAGTGACATTCATGTTTATTTTGTAATGGCCACTTATCTATCTTCTTTTGAGAAACTTCAGTTCACGTCTTTTGCCCACTTTTCGATAGGGTTACTTTTTCTTGCTGATTTGCTTGAGTTCTTTGTAAATCCTGGTTATTAGCCCTTTATTGAATGTGTGACTTGTGAGTATTTTCTCCCATTTTGTAGGTTTTCTGTTTGTTCTATTGATTGTTTCCTTAGCTGTGCAGAAGTTTTTAGTTTAATCAAACCCCTCTTTATTAATTTTTGTTGTTGTCATGATTGCTATTGGGGTCTTTTTCATAAATTCTTTACCTAGGCAGACAATCTAGAAGAGTTTTCCCTATATTTTCCTATGAAATTCTTATGGCTTCATTCCTTAGATGCATGTCTTTTACACACCTTGAACTGACTTTTGTGAGTGGTGAGAGATAGGGGTTCTGTGGCTACCTAATTTTCCCAGCACCATTTATGAAATAGAGCTTCTTTTCCCCAGCATACATTGTTGTTTGCTTTGTCAAAGATTGGTTCATTGTAGGTAGATGGTTTTATATCTGGGTTTCTTTTTGTACCTATACCATGCTTTTTGGTTATTAGAGGTTTCTAGGATAGTATGAAGTCTGGCAGTGTGATGCCTCCAGATCTGTTCTTTTTGCTTAAGATTGCTTTGGTTATTTGGGCTCTTTTCTGGTTCTAAATAAATCATAGAATTAGAATTATGTTTCTAGATCTGTGAATTATGACTTTGGTAATATGATTGGGATTGCACTGAATTTGTAAATCATTTTGGGTAGTATGGACATTTTAACAATGTTTATTCTACCCATCCAAGAACAGGGTATGTTTTTCGATTTGTTTATATACGCTGATTTCTTTCTTCAGAGTTTCATTGTTCCTTGTAGAGCTCTTTCACCTCCTTTTTAAAGTAAGTGTAGCCCTGGGTATTTTCTTTTAAGTTTTTTTGTTTTGTTTTGTTTTTGAGACAAAGTTTCACTTTCTTGCCCAAGGTAGAGTACAGTGGCATCATCATTGGGCACTGCCAACCTCAAATTCCTGGGTTCAAGTGATCATCCTGCCTCAGCTCCCAAGTAGCTGAGACTATAGGTGTGTACCATGCCACCTAATTTTTTCTATTTTTAATAGAGATGACGTCTTGCTCTTGCTGGTCTCAAACTCTTGAGCTCAAGCAATCTTCCCAGTTTGGTTTCCTAGAGTGCTAGGATTACAGGTGCAAGCCAGCCCGCCTGGCTAGGCATTTTATTTTCTTTATAGCTATTGTGAATGGTATTGAGTCTTTGATTTGACTCTCACCTTGACTGTTATTATATAGAAGTATACAGAAGTGCTATTTATGTACATCGATTTTGTAGAGACTTTGCTGAATTTATTTATCAATTCCATGGACTCTACAGATGTTATGATTTAGATACGAGATCATATTATCAGTGAAGACAGAGAGTTTGACCTCCCCTTTCCCAGTCTGGATACCCTTAATATTCTCTTGTCTGCATGCTCTGGTGGGACTTCAGTACTGGGTTGAACTGCAGTGGTGACTGCATCCTTATTGTTTTTAGTTCTTAGGGGGAATTCTTTCAGTATTTTTAGTTCTTAGGGGGAATTCTTTCATTATTTCCCCATTTAGTATGATGTTGGCTGTGGGTTTGTCATATTTAAGGTTTTTATTATTTTGAGATGTGTTTCTTCTATGTTTAGTTTGTTGGGGGGTTTTATCAAGAAGGGGTGTTAGATTTTGTCAAATGATTTTCTGCATCTGTTAAGAGGATCATACGGTCTTTGTTTTTGCTTTTGTTTATGTCATTAATCACATTTATTGATTTATGTATGTAGTATGTTGAACCATTGTTGAATTCTTGGGATGATCCACTTGGTCCTAATGGATTATTTTTCTTACCTGCTGTTGAATTCAGTTTGCTAGTGCCTTTTTTTTTTTTTTTTTTGAGACAGAGCCTCAAGCTGTCACCCTGGGTAGAGTGCTATGGCTTCATAGCTCATAGCTACCTCAACCTCAGGCTCAAGTGATCCTCTTGCCTCAGTTTTTCTTTCTTTCGTTCTTTTTTCTTTTCTTTTCTTTTTTTTGAGACAGAGTCTCAAGCTGTCACCCTTGGTAGAGTACCCTGGGTAGAGTATTGTTGCATCACAACTCACAGCAACCTCAAACTCTTGGGCTTAAGCGATTCTCTTGCCTCAGCCTCCCAAGTAGCTGGGAATACAGGCACCCACCACAACACCCAGCTATTTTGTTGTTGTTACTGCAGTTGTCATTGTTGTTTTAGCTGGCCTGGGCCAGGTTCGAACCTGCCAGACTCAGTGTATGTGGCCAGAGCCCTACCCACTGAGCTACAGGAGCCGCCAGTTTGCTAGGCTTTTTGAGGATGTTTTACATTTATATTTATAAGGGATATTTGGTCTGTAGTTTTCTTTTTTGTTGTGTCCTTTCTTGGCTTTAAGTGATGCTGGCTTCATAAAATGAGTCGGGTAGGAGTCCCTCCTTCTTGATGTTATGGAATAAAGGTCTTCTTTGTAGAACTGATAGAATTCAGTAGTGAATCCATCTGGTCCAGGGCTTTTTTTTATTGGTGGGGGAAGACAGTTTGATCTCACTGTTGATTATTGGTCTGTTCAGAAGTTCTATTTCTTCCTGGTTGAGTATTGGGAGGTTGTGTATTTCCAGGACTTTAACCATTTCCTCTATGTTCTCTAGTTTATGCATGTAAAGATATATGTTGTATTTATGGACAATGTCTTGCATTTATGCAGTATCATCTGCAATGTCACCATCTTTATTTCTGATTGAGCTTATTTGGTTCCATTCTCTTCTGTTGTTGGTTAGTCTAGCAAAAGGTTTGTCAATTTTGTTTATGTTTTGAAATAACCAGCTATTTGTTTTGTTAATTCTTTATCATTTTTCCCCAATTCATTTAGTTCTGTTCTTACCTTGTTTTTGTTTTTCTTGCTGGTTTTGGGTTAGTTTGTTCTTCTTCTATTAACAGTTCCCTGAGTCATGACAATGGGTTGTTAATTTGTGATCTTCCTGTCTTTTGATGTAGGTATCTAAAGCTATGAATTTTCCTCTAAGGAATGCTTTTGCAGTGTCCCAAAGTTGGGATGGCTTGTATCCCTTTATTCTTCAGTTCAAAGAATTTTTTGATTTCTATCCTAATTTCATTTGTGATCCAGTAATAGTTCAGCAGCAGATTAATTTCCATAACTATGCATAGGTTTGAGTGTTTCTCTTATAATTGATTTCTAGTTTTAATCTGCTGTGGTCTGTAGTATGATTTTGATTTTTTAAAATTTGTTGAGACCTGTATTGTGGCCTAAGATACAATCAATCATGGACAATATCTCATGTGCTCCCGAGAGGAGTGTATATTCTGTAGTGTTTGGATGGAACATTCTGTAATGTCTCCTAGGTACATTTGACTTAGAGTTTGGTTTAAGTCTCCTACTTATTTTTTGTTTTGATGTTTTGTCAAGGTCTGACAGTTGGGCTTTCAGTTCCTGGAAATTATGACGGTGCTATTTATTTCTTTGCTTAGCTCTAGTAAAATGTGCTTTAGGTATTCAGGAGCTCCTATTTTGGGTCTATATACATTTAGGATTGTAATGTCTTCTAGTTGGATAGTTCCCTTTACCATTGTATAATGACCCTCTTTGCTTTTCTTTACCTTTGTTGCTTTAAAGCCAATTTTATTTGGTATGAGAATAGCTACTCAATTTCAATCTTTTCATGTTTAAAGGATGTTCATCCTTGTAATCTATATGTGTTTCCTGGAGACATCAGATACTTAGGTTGTATTTTTTCATTCTTTTAGCCAACCTTCATCTTTTGAGAGGTACATACAACCTGTTAACATTGATTGATAGCATTGATATGTAGGATGTTGGCTTTTTTATCCTTCTGGATGGTCCCTTATTGTTTTATTTCTTATTCTATTGTTTAATAGGAGCTGTGAGTTTCAGGGTTTTCTTTTTTTGTGGTGAATTTAACTGATGGCAATTTGTTTTGCTCATGTGTATAGTGCTGTTCTGAATATTTTGTATGAGGCAGGTCTGCACAGAGCAAATTCCCTCAGTGTTTGCTTGTGTGGAAAAGACTTAATTTCTCTGTTGATTGTGAAATTTTGTTTTGTGGGATATAAAATTCTAGAAAATGATTTGGTATAGCATTCAAGAAAGCATTCTTCTCATTTGATATTTTTTTCATAAAATTCAAATAACTAAAATATGAACCTTCAGGATTCCAAAATAATTATAAGCACAATTCATTGATGGAATGCTAATTTTTCCTTGCCCCAAAACCCGTTAATGATGGAATTTGAATATCAGAGTCGAACTTTACTATAATTGTTACTTGTAAATTATTTTCAACTGTTACATTTAAAAAATAAGATGAAAATGTCCTCGGACCATACAATCTTGTGTAAGATCCAAGTTTGCCTGTGTATTTTCCTTTAAGCTAATAGCATGTAGTTTTCTAGACTATTTAGCATTCTGGTCAGTGGTAAAAGAAAATGAAGTTATTAAGCATTATGCAACTTCTTTATCACATATACATGTGTAGTTTCCATATTTTAGATTTAAATATTTAATGAATTTAGTCAATAGCTGTCTATAATTAACACAGAAAGAGTAATTTCATTTCTATGTAGTTCTTAATATTGAGATCATTTCTCAAGTCAGTTTTTAAAAGAAACAAGATAAGGGATAAATGTGAGGATGCTTTTTACTTGTCTCAGATTTGTTTCTTTAAAACACTTGGTCATTTAAAATTTCTTGGTTGTATACATTGTTTTCCCACACCTGAGTGTTGACAGCCCATGGAACATGACTCCCTCTAGAGCAGTTTCCATCAATGGGGGTGGTTAGGGCAAAAATAGAGGGGAAATAGTTTAGCATCAGCGGGAGAGTTTTCCCAACTCCTACCATTACAACCACAGAAAGCCAATACTTTAGAGGCATGTTGCATTCCTAATAGTAAGACCACTAGAACTGAATTTAGAAGCTACTGTCACAAGTGCTGCTAAAAAGGTTCCAAAAAGAGTAATGAGGCCAACATATAGGACTTCTGAAGAAACCTATGTCTCATGGAGACTCAGGTTCCCAGCTATACTGTGGTAAGGCAAGAAACCAAAGGAAGGAAATATTTCCATCATTATCTATGCATAAGTGGTCCACTTACCTCCAATATTCTGAATTATTATGATGCCTGCCACCACCACCTATAAGAGAAAAAATATATTCAGAAGATAAAAGAGGAAATAATACAATTTTCTTGGCAGTGATTTTTAAATAGTTAAAAATATTAAAAACTAATTATCAATGATTTTCATAGTATAAAACATTACAGCTCGATGGATCTACGGGGGCAGGTGTGTCCTCCACCCTTTCTTACTGGTTTGGTTGCACTGTGTTAGTAGACAGACCAAGACATGCTGGGGGGTGGTGGTGCCAAGGCTGAATTGCCTGGAAGGGGATGGCACCGTGTTCTATCAGTTTAGTGAATACCCAGCCTTTGAGCATCTCAGTCTCAGGACTTAATAAAGTCTAGAAAAGAAAATTCTAAAGCTCAAACTTTCCCAGATCCTGAAAATGTACGGATGATCTTTTAAACTCAATAATGTGAAGTTGAGGGTAAGACAATGGCAACGTATCAGAGAACTCCTCCCCCCTCGAAATGGGGCAGCTGCCGGCAGCTCGGGCCAGTTGAGGGTATGTGAGAACGTGGATCAGATCTAATCAGATCTTCTGATTCTTCAAGGAAAATCAGAAATTGAATTTTTTCAAATTTTCATGACTCTTAGCTGGCAACCAATTAAAAATAAAAAGATTTGCAGCAAATGAAATTCAGTCTTATCATCTTTGATGGCATTCCCACGAAACTCAAGGTAATCAGATATACTCAGAGGAATTACTGAAACACTGTGCTTCCACTTGGGCTTTCCATCACCCACATCTTGGTGGATCAGAACCCCTAATGTGTGTCTGGAACTCACTGGCCGGCTAGCACCATTCAGTACTGCACGGCCCGTCGGGAATTCCTAGTGGCAGAGCATCTGCCTAGTGTAGAAACAATCTAAGTTACTGGGTCCTCGGGGCCGTCAGGCTGGTGGAGGAGGCCTAATGATGTGAAAGTTTTGCAAGGTGTCTTTGGAGATGTGGTAAAATCTGCATCTCAATCCATTAAAAATACGTTCCAGTAGCCAGTTATTTGTGCTACAACTATTTTGAACTTGTGTACACTATCTTCAGTACAAATGATACCTAGTTTGTTTATATCATATTCTGCTGTACACAAAATTTAGATTTCTATTTATATATTAACAAAGTGCAATAATATCCACTTATTGATGACTATTTTTCCCTTCTTTGGCTGAATTTAATTACTTGCTATTTAGAAAACCAGAGTATCTACTTACCCACTCACATGCTTATGTCTTTAGTGCCTAGCACACTGCATGGAACATATTACTTGATCAATAAATATTTGGTAAATAAACATCGACTTATAGACAGTTACAAAAATCTTTTTAAAAAGTTAAAAAACACTTCAAAAATACTTTTTTGATTCTCAGAACAATACTATTCCTAACCTATCATTTCTATATTATATCTGGAGAGAAAGAAACAGGAGCGTCTCAACACAGTTGTGGAAGTGGGGAGGAAGTACCAGTAAACAGATAATTACCACACTCCTCCCTGGGCAGAGGATGCTCTGTGAACAGGATGCAGCGGATATTAAATGATGATGCCGCTGCCCTAGGCTTGCAGGCAGAGGAGACTCTCAACACCCATACTCTTTTAGGCTTTGCTGCTGCCAAGGACTACAGAAAACACTAATGTGACATGAAGTGATGTTTGTGCGACAGAGTCATTATGATGGATCATATTAGATTATTTGGGGAATTTCTTACACAAGGAACATTTTCTTCTTTCTTGGTGACTGCCAGATGTTGGATACTGACCACGGATTACACTAAACATCCTGATCTCTAGAAAAGAGAAATTATTACCAAGGATGTTTAATAAAATGAGCATATATTCTACATATTCTGTTTTGCTCAAGTTTCAGGTTATTAAGGTCCAAGCAATGATGCTACATAGTATATGATTTCAACATTTTTTCATACTTTGAAAATAAAATTAATTGGAACATAAATACAGGTTTTTCTCCCTAATACACAACTGTATCTTTTTTTTTTTTTTTTATTGAATCATAGCTGTGTACATCAGTGCAATCATAGCTGGGTACAATGTGCTGGTTTCATATACAATCTGAAATATTTTCATCAAATTGTTTAACATAGTCTTCACGGCATTTTCTCAGTTATTATATGAAGACATTTGTATTCTGCATTTAGTAAGTTTCACCTGTACCCTTCTAAGATGCACC
>CAUYON010050309.1:0-21126 GCA_963573935.1 Arctocebus calabarensis
TGTTTTCTTTTCTGAATGTATTTATCTTCGTTCATTCTTTATGTGGTTTTTGTTTCTAGTCCTTATCTTAAACATTGTTATTGTTATTAAATTTTAAGCCTTTTAAATTCTGTGAAGGCAAAAAGTGGAAACCTAATTAACGCATGTATATGTTTAAAAAAAAAAAGAAAAAAGAAATGAGCCAAGGATATCAAGAACAGCTAACTCGAAGGGTTTAGTCGTTAGAGCAGGTGATTGACAGTGGGACCAGATAATATAGTTGGATAAAAGGCAAGAGAGCCCTTGTATCTCCCCCTCTGTGTGTACACTTGTTTATCTTTGTGTAAATCAAAGACTCTGTCAGAAGTAGTTCTAGAAAAATAAACATTGTTGATTCTCATCAGGCCATCTTAAAATCTCCTTTCTGTGTCTGTATACTGAGGTCAGCGGTTGTTTAAACATAAAAACAATATTTAAACATCAAAATGTATAGAAGATATATATATATTAATATACCCTATGTAGCTTCTAGAACAAATGTATTTATGCCCCCAAATCACATACATATGCAGTTCTGATCATTTTTACTTGAATCTAAGGAGAAAAAAAAAGATAACCATGTTAATTTTTACTTTACATATATCCTCCATTCAATTGCTACCCTTTCAGAATAGAAAAAGAACTTGTTAATTTGAGACAAAGCTCTCCCTACAACTCTCACAGGGTTCCCTTGACTGATGTTTAATGGACTCAGGTCAGACCTGATGGGTTTACACAGATGGATCATTGCCTAAATATCTGGAACCACCAAGTGCAGAAGGCTTACCAGATTTGGGATACGTGGAGATGAGAAGGTCATCTGGCCGGGCCTCAAATGACTCTACCATGGGCCACTCCTCAGCTATGCTCCAGAAGAGAGGGATGCCCTGAACATCCACCAGCTCCCTCCTGAAGACGTTCTGTGTGTTGTCCATTTGGGGGAGACTAGATTTTAAACAAAGTATAGCACTGATCACATTCAAAAATAAGTTAATAATTTAGTAGCATTGTCATTGCTCAGACCGAGCAGCACCCCATTACACTGTGAGTTAGTACCGTAGTACATATTTACTTTGTGAGATGGAGGCTTTGCTGCATTGCCCAGGCAGGAGCACAGGGGCACCCACAGGTGCAATCATACCATCCTGCCACTTACCCCTGGCCCAAAATGACCTCCCACCGCAGCCTCCAGAGTAGCTGGTGCTGCAGGCATGTACCACTGCATCTGGCTCCCTGAGTTCCATTTACTGTATTTAACAATTAGTGCTCCCAGCACTGTATTCCAATTAACTTCACCACACAAGTATTTCATAAAAGAGATACAATGCTATCCAGTATAACTCAGCCTCAGAACATAGAAAGCTTATAAATTTGGGGGGATCTCTCAGATACTTTCATGGTCCCCAAACTCCTTTCTCCTTTCTTTGCACACACCCTTTACCTGGGAGTAGTAACTATACAGGAAAAAATAATTTTAATATTTTTTAAGTTCTAATTTATGATCTGTTTTCCCTATATATTAACTTTTCAAAGTAGGTAATACTTGCTCAACTACCTAATCCCTCCGTACTTTGCACATGGCTATTTCTCCCTCAGTCTTATCAGGCAAAGCCTCAGCCTTCTGGTTGGGTTCCCTTGTCCCTTCCTACTTGCCTACAGCTTGTTCATTCGGTAAGAAATAATTGGTGGGCTGGTACTAAAACTCAGCCTTCCTTACTTTAAATCAAGTTCCTGAATTGTTTTGCTTTTTTTTTTTTTTTCTAGTTCAATAAAATTATGAATATGAGAAATGTCTTAGGGTATTACTGCAGAGTATTGATTCATGGCCATGAAATATATTCATAAGTAAGTATAGCGATATGGGAGGATTACCCCTTTTCCATCCCAGTCTTGCCCCAATAAAACTTAGGTGGCTACAGTTTACCCCATTAGTTCCAGGCTCTTCGTGCTTTAATATCACTGTTGATATTAAACTTACCTATGAGGTCTAACAAGAAAGTTCACAAACTCATCCCAGAAAAAGTGCTACGTGCCTCACTACTGAAAGTCACTTGGTCACCTTTGAAGTGTTCCCCCTGTGCCCTGTCCACCATTCGAAGCAATTTTGGAACTCTTTTTCTGCAATGGCCATCAGAGCTGTCATTATATTATCCTTGATGTCCTGAATGTCATCAAAATGTCTTCCTTTCAATATTCCCTTTATAGTTTGGTAAATATGAAAGTCAGTGGGGGCCAGAGCAGGTGAATAGGGAGAGTGTTCCATACAGTTATTTGTTTACTGGCTAAAAACTCCCTCACAGACAGTGCCGTATGAGCTGGTGCATTGTCATATTGTAAGAGCCATGAGGTACTGGCCAAGATTTTCAGTTAAGGTTTTCCTAGCTGTTTCTCTATTAATGTTTACTAAGTCTGCTGTGCTTCTCATAGTCAGCTGATGATTTTGATGCATAATCTGAACAAATTTTGCAATGTTTCTGTCAGTTCTGTTCGCTACTGGTCACCCTGACCTCTCTTCACTGGTGACCCTTTTTCTTTCCCCAGTAAAACAATTAATCCATTTGTACACTGCTGTTTTCTTCATAGAATTATTCCGCTAACCTTGTACCAACATGTTCCTGATTTCATTTCCACTTTGCCAAGTTTAACAATAAATTTATAAACATTTGTTCTCGCTTTAATATTAGTGTTTTTCAACTTCTTTTTATTATTATTAAATCATAGCTGTGTGTACATTAGTACAATCATGGGGTACAATGTGCTGGCTTCATATACAATCTGAAATATTTTCATCCAACTGTTGGCATGGCACTTTAAACCTATAGTTGAACTTTTGTGGCACACTTAAATTGTGATGATCAAAAAAAAAGAGTAAAAAAAAAAGAATATACTTATTGTGCTTTGAACTTCTTTTGAAAATAATTTAATTAATGATCTTTAAAATTTTTCACAGCACACCTAAGATCCTTTCATGGTGCACATATGCTGTGGCACACCAGTTGAAAATCACTGCTTTAGTTAAAACTTTGACATTTTCACGACAGGATGCAAAAACACAGAACAATAATAATGAACACCACTCAGAAAGACACTGCCATGGGTCAACATGAACACAGCTGTGGGACGCTGATAAACCAAGGTTATGCAACTTCATGGAGCCAACATAACCACTTGGTGTCAAGTTTCTGAACATAATTGTCAGACCTTGTATGCTGCTGAAAATATTCTACAAGAATTTAATATAATCTCCCTAAAAAAAAAGGTCCTGGAAGAAGAATTTCTGAAAATTCCTTTAATATGGATTCAGTCCAATAATGTTCACCAGACCCTGATGATCCTCGAGCTATTGTTGGGGAGAAATGAGAGAGCAGGTGCAGTGTGTTTGTTGGCAGAACATGATGAATGGTAGTCATTGTCAATGTTATCATTGTCATTATTGCTGAAAATAATTTGCCTTAATTGATGCCCTTATCATTATCTACTTTTTACTATGGCCATGGTCTTCACATTGGTTTTCCTACTTCCAAAATCAGTTCCCCTTTTCACATGCCCAGTATCAATGGTCTTTCTCTAAAACCTGATCGTAACACCATGATCTAAAGGATAAATTTTAAAGATCTTTACCATGACTTTCACATTTAGACTTCTCTGACTCTTCCTGTGTTTACCTCCACCACACTGATAATTTAGCCTCCAGCACAGCATGTAATCCCAGCCCTTTGGGAGGCCCAGATGGGAGGATCCCATAAGGCCAGGAGTTTGACCCTTTAGACAAGCCTCACATCAGGTCGCTTTGCTTGCATGTCTCTCTGTCTTTGAACTGATACCCTTACTTTTGTTTCCTACATGTATCTAGAAGACTATTCCTCCCTTAAAATCCTGTATAAAGTTCACATCCTCTAAAGTCTTTCTAGTGGTCTACAGACTCTCCTGCCTCCATTCTGCTGTCTTGAACAGAGTGCTATTGTTTTACATGCTCCACTGGGTTGTTATTATCTGTTTACACCCGTTTCTCCAATTAGAATTCAGATTTCTTATCCTAGGATTGGGACATATATTTGACTTTGTAATCCCAAGCCCTATACATTTTTAAGGTAAATAAATGCAGAGTGAAATGAAATGAAATTTCTAGACTACACTAGATGGACTAATCAGTTGTCTTGGCATCCATTGTGAATGCAAGTTGACCTTCTTGTATCAGAGGCAGGGCTTGGTCCTCCTGGACACAGTTTCCAGTTCTCTGCCTCCTCTCAGTTCCTCATCAGTCCATCCTGGTGGACCCCCCTCCTCTGGGGAAGCTCTATAAACCTGCTCTATTCACCACGATATATGCAGGGACCGCCCCTCAGTCACAGCCTGCACCCTCGGAACTCATAGCTATTTGCTCCTGCAATTTAGAATTCTCTGCAGCAACTCTGTCAGGGCACAGCCCTGGACCCCAGTAAAAGATTTGGCCCTCAGGTCTCTCTCTCCTTTCTCTGCTCCCCACCCGTGAGCTGAGCATAAGTGAACTGCCCCCTTCCCACTGCCCGGCACGGTGCTTCCTGCATCCGTGAGCAGGACACCGCTATCTTACTTCATGTTCTGTTGTGCTGATGTCTGGGCCTCCCCTGACTGACACCCCACACTGAACTTCCTTCCCAGCTCCTCTTTCCAGGGCTCTCCTAGAGATGGCTGTTATGGTAGGAATGAATTAGAGTCACAAGTGCAGCTTCCAGCATGAACAGGTTTCCTGTGAGAGACACCCGTGGTCCCTGGTGGACATTTAAGCAGTAGGTTATCAGTCAAGATAATACGTTTCCCCTGAAAAGCACATTGCAAATACCCCTGGCCATATCCACTGACACTCTGTCAGGGCAGAGCACACAGCCCACTCTTGAGAAAGCTCTCAACACCAAACTTAGGGGAAAAAAAAAAAAAAAGGCCATGGTTCCACTCCACCAGGACTCTGTACTCTAAATAATGACTCAGAACGCAGCGTGCAGGCACACACAGAACTCGGCTGGCAGCGTGGGTACTGTTTTTAATCCGTATTACAAAAACCTTCTAGGCTGTATCTACAGGATAATAGATCACATTTCATTAAGGAGGAAATTAACATAAAGAAAATGTAAGTAAATTGCCCTCTGCCACACTATCACTAAATTGCAGGATTTGGTTCCAGCCCAGGTGGCTTGATGCCAAGGCCTGCAGCCTCCCCACCCCACCATCCTCATCATCCTCACTGTTCTGTGTCTATAATCCCCCAGGGCCTGCATCCCTCACCACCATCAATCATCATCATCACTGTTTTGTGTTTATAATCCCCCCGGGCCTGGGATCTTGATCCGTATTCCACACTGCCTTATAAACAGTGAAGAGACAAATTGTAACACAAGATGACATAAAAGCAGCAGAGGTGTAATGTGACTTTTGACAATGAAATTTGGTTATACCATATAGCTATAAAGTTAAATTGCACATGAACTTCATGGCCACCCTGAATAAAGACACAGGAGAATATTCTAGATTGAAAATATAGAGAAATGGTATTGCATTTTGCTTAGTATCTCATACATAATAATGTTTTATAAATATATGGGAATAAAGACATTAAGGATCACATGAAATGAGTTTTAAGAAAGCTGACTCACACTAATAACTTGTTTTAGTGATATTTGTCTTCCTTCAGTACTCACATATTTTACCTGATTAAATACAATTGAAAATTTCATGGAATCATCCCTTATGGAAGAAATTGCACATTTTGAGCCTTGTTTCATGTGTGAAATCTGTTTAATGAAATATTTTAATTTGATTTATCTACAACATTTTGAACCTCCTGAAAAATCTATGTTTTGGTCAAAATCTGATAATTTTAAAACATATATTGAAGGGAAACAAACCATATCAGTGTATTTCAATATCTCCTGAATCTGAATCAATTTTTTGTATGGGTACAATGTTCTAGATTCACCTTATTAACACTATTACTCCCAAAAACCCACAACCAAAGTATTCATGGAAAAAATGTGGTCAAATTTAACTCACCTTTAAACTCTTGATAACTGTAAATGAATATCCTTAGATGAAGAATCACAGCCAAAAATCATTTAAAGATGGTGCCCTTGAGTGGTATTTAACTTAATATGTGAAAGGTATTAGGTTGTTGAAAGCTCAGGAAATGTTCAAAGAGAATGGTCATTTCCCTGAGGCCTCTTTGCTGTTTACTCCTCTGAAAATGTCCCTTGAAATATAACTTTCTCTAGAGGATAATTAGGAGAACTTGGAAACGATTTAATATTCGGCAAATAGACAATAGCCGATGCGAGTCCATGTTAACTTGAAAAAAACTATTGACTTCATACGCATTAGTGAGTTAAAATAAACAAATATTTTACCTAAAGGTATGTGCCTCAACCATAAAAGTAAACATTAAACTGATAATCGTTTTATACATTATTCTCCTAGGAGATGATATTTTGATATACAACAGATGTTTCACACAGGACAGGTTTTATTAGCTCCTTTTTGCATATATAAAAAAGGTAAAGTATCTTAATAATAGGGATATTGTGTTTGTGGGGCTCTTCTAAGCATTAAATTGGGAGCCTGGAGAGGGGAATTTGGGTTCAGTTTTTCCACACACCAGCAGCATGACCCTCAGCTACTTATCTTACATTTATGAGCCTTATTTTACTTGTGTAAAAAGATGAGATACACAGCACGGTCATTCCAGTTCGTTTTATCTCCAACATTGTACAGTTATAAGTAAAGTTATTGTAAAGTTAAGCAGGACCAGGGAAGGCAGGAGCTGCTAAAACACCCTCCCTGGGTCCCCGGCAAACCCCCAGCTGAAACATTTCCCTGACAAAGAGCTCAAGGATCACATTTATAAAATCTAACTTGTGAAAAAGAAAAGGCAACCCCAACACCTGCATGTTCCACACAGCCTGTGGCATTTGTTACGGTGCTAAGTGATCCCGTGGTGCTGCTCAACCACTGGTTTGGTCTGTTGCTTTGCTGTCTACCCCGGACCAGGCCATGCTCTTTTCCCACACAGTGTGCTTTATAAACTGTCTTAGTTAACAGGATCAATTTTGATTGGTTAAAGCAACATGGAGTGACACTGAGTCAGGTAGACATGAGGCAGCACCGTTCCTCCCTGCGGCCCCAGATGACCCCTCACCTGCACGTCTTTCACTGTCCCCGTCCCTGTCCAGTTCGCAGTGTGGGCAGTTCCTCCACCTGTGAGGATCTGGGGCCTTCCACCACAACAGAAACCTTCCTTCGTGCTTCTCAGCCTCAGCTGGGGCCCACGTCCCAGCAGCGGAACCTCAGGCCACCCCGTTGTCCCTGACTACTTTCAAGTGTGCGTCAAACTTGTTAGCCAGGACTGTGCTGGAGCTATGAGGATGGAATGGGTGCCACTCCCAGTCCCTTAGTCCCCACTCCTGCCTTCAATCATGACAAAGAAAGGTAGTTTCAAGCTCTGGTAGGCAGGGAAATAATGTGAAAAGCTCACAACCATTACATCGAGCTCTGATACTTAAGTGTGGTCAGAAATCATAACTTTACACTTCAAGATGTAATAGTTGGACTACCCGGATCGAATGCTGGAAGTGCCAGGCTGGTCAGTCAGTTTTCTAAACCTATATTGATCCGGCCATAATGACAGACAAGAGCTATTATTTACGTACTGTGTGTCACATGTCATTACACTTGTCTCAGCGTGGCCTCCTGCAATTATTGTGATGAAACTATTCCCCTCACTAATTCTGCTGTTGGTAGAAAAAATAGTGGAATATAATAGTAACTGATTTAATTTAATCTACCCCCAATTTTTAAGGTAAATACCACTGTTATTAACCATTTCACAGATAAAGATACCGAGGCTTTAAGATGTTAAATTATTTGCCTGGTTTTCAGGAACAGTTAAAGAGCCAAGAGGTGCTCTAGGCTCCGTCCTGCAGATTTTTAACTTCTGTGCTTTCTGTCTATGACAACTGGCACTCACCTTGTCTTGTTTTACACGTGTGGAATTACACGGTTTGCCTTTTCTCTAGACTCTAAGTTATTTGAATGTAGGATCTGCTTCTGATTTATCTTTTTCCCCGCCATTGTATCTGTGATAGAGAACTGAGGTACATAGAAGAGATATTCAGAAGAATATGTGTTGCTTAAAAGAAGGAAAGAGTGAAAAGATGATCTTGAAAAATTAACATGGCGTGGAAGACAGAGTTTATTTGACTTCTTGAAGTAAAGTAGCCCTGAGAGGCCAGGCAAACAGGTCCAGGCTTCCTTGTCCGAATTAGGACGTGGCGAGAGGAAATGGGGCTTCAGATGCCTGAGTACAAATTACAGTTTTATAATTAATATGGAGCCTCTAATCTTGGTACTTGGTTTCTTTATCCAGCAAATGTGGGATATGATATTTGATCAACATTGTTGATATGAGGATTAAATGAGATAAGTGTAAAATTCCCAGTGTCATGTTTGCTTCATGGTGTGGGTTCAGCAGCTTACTCCAAATATTGTTTTCATGCCCAGGCAATCTCTCCGGTGACACAATTGAATGGCCAGGAAAGCTGCACATTAGAACACAATGCGGTTTCCCAATAACAGACACAGGTGCAGTTAACCCAGGCGGAAGTCCTGTGCGTGACTGAAACTGTAAAGGGACTTAGTGTCCAGTTCCTCTGTAAACAAGTGAAGGCAAGGATCTGTCCAAAGCTCTGAAAAGGTTACCCTGCAATTTACATAGCACCAGGGGCTAAGTTTTGAGAAGTTCTGCCAACATCAAAAGTGCTGACAATGAAGAAAATCAACTAGGTTATAAACTTAAATAGCACATGGGATTTCTTGTTATTAGTTCAGTAATCATTCATGAACAATCACCAAATGTTCTCTTTGCTCCTTCTCAGCCAACTTACTTGGAGGATCTTAGACACCTGCTCTTTCTATAGTCTCATTTCTTTTTCACTCCACTACCCAGAGAAATGTGGGTTCTTCTCCCACATGCTCGCTATTCCACTCTTGCCCAGAATAATGCTATTCATGAAGCCATCAAAGAATAAGCGGATTGCTGTTAAATATTTATAAAGGGCAAGACTTTCTTCTGAATCACATCTTCCTTTTCTACAGCACTTGGTCATTTGACACGCCCTGCTCTGAAATGTTCCTTGCACCTTAGCTTCAGCTGTACTGGTTTCTTCTGGTTTTCTTGTTTTATACCTTGAAATTCTACTGGGGGGTTATCTATGATCTTATCTTCTTCTTCCCATTTCCTAAATATTGGTATGCATCAAGCTTTTACCCAGGTCCTCTTTTCTGATAACACTGCACACTCTTCCCTAGAAAGTTCCTATATCCAACTCTGTAGTTAAGAAAAGGTCAGCCTCCCGAGCTCTAGGTCTGTGTATTAAATTGCTTACTAGACACATTCATTGGACATCCCATTAACATTTCAAATTTGACAGATCCAAAATGAAATGTATCATTGTCTTCCTGTCTTGCCTCAAATGAAGAGGTAGGGGAAAGACTTCCGCTGTCTTATCTCTGTCAGTGGCAAAACCATCACCTCGTCTGCTCTCACATCCTTCACAAGCCTCGGTCGTGGTTGTGTCCTCTCCTGATCTGTCCGTGGAGCCATCTCTTCATGTCCCATTTCTCATGGGCACCATTCATCTCAAGAGTCCATCTTCTTTCACTGGGGTAACAGTGCCTTCTTAACAGTGCACGTCTTAAAAGTGCATTCTAGCTTTGCAACTCTTGACCAATGGTCCCTCTTCGTCCAGAGAGATGTTGGTAGATTGCCAATCGTTGTGAGACCAGTGAGCTGATTCCTCTGCAGGGCGTGGAAGGCTGTCCAGCAGAGCCACAGCAGCTGCAGCACTGGGAGCAGGTGTGGCGGGAGAGAGGGGAGAGCTCTCCTATCGTCAGTCTCACCTAGAGGCAAGGTCGCAGAATGAACTGCCCCTTCAATGTCCTTCCAACACAGGAAAAAATTCTCTCCTTCCTCACTTGTGGTTCACTCCTCACTCCCTGACCTGAGTCCTATTCCTGAACCCACTCAGTGCTGCCACGACTGAGTCAGCTTTACGGAGCTACAGAAGAGTGGGCTCACCCTTCCTAATTCCAAAGGCACAGGCCTATACTCCTTAGGAATGCCCCTACGTTTCTCTAATATCAGACATATGTGTACCTGTGGCCTTACCTCCCACTGCCTGCACCTCATATTCTGAATTCTTTACCCTGAACTCGCTCACCCATAGCTTCACACACATCATCCACTCTGCCTGGAACCTCAGACTCCTTTTTCTCCTCAGCTGACTGCTAACTGTCCTCCACCTGCCATGTCACTTCTTCCAAGGAATCTCTCCTGATTTGAGTGTGTGACCTTTAAGATTTTCCAAAGCATCTCATCACCATCTGAAAGTACATTTATTGTCTCAGAGTTTCCTGTTTTATTTTGTGACATTATACATTTGATGAAAGTGGAGCTGTGTCCCTCACTGTCTTTACGTACCCAGCACTCAAGACTTTGATGCCCGAGTTGGGACAGCAACCTGGGCTACCTGGGCTACCTGAGCGATCTGAGCTGGTCTGACCTACCTGAGCTAACAGAGGGAGAAGGGTCGCACTTCGCCAGAGAGCTGCAGGACCCCACACAGTTGCTGTGAGAGAAGCTAGAAAGGCTGGCTCTGCAGGGAAGATGCTGTGGAGGGGCACAAGTGGAATTGGAAACTAAGAAAAGGGGAGGTGGGAAGGGCGTGAGAGATCAGAACTCACTCATCAGGAGCAGCGTGTACTGTTCTGGTGACAGGTACGTTAAAATCCCCAACCATTCTGCAATTTATCCATGTAACAAAAAACAACTGTATTCCTAAATCTACTGAATTTTTTTAAAAGATGTAGTAATAAACAGAAATGGTGGACAAGATACAATATTAAAGAAAAAGAACAACGAGCACTACTATTTCTCGAATACTTATAGGTTCTATGATTTCCATGCCACACATTTACATTCCAACCTAATGACAGTATCTTTGAAATTCATATTATCGTTAGAATTGCCAGAGTTACCTCCTACACAGCTTTGGGCAAATGAAACTTGTTATTCAATAGAGGACTCTTCATCTTAGCATGTTCTCTTAGAATCATAGTCATTGTCAAAATTGTATAAATGAAACAATTTTATGTGTGTAAATATGTTGTATGCTGTCACACATGTAATAATTGCCCAATCTAGCTTAAATACTACTAAATTTATGATACTATTAGCATGTATACCACCATACTCAAAAGAAAAACACATTTTCTCTAACCTGGAGAAGTAGTCTCCATTATTCTCTCAGTCACATGCAATAAAAGACCATGAATCTTTATACTGAATCTCTTCCTTATAACTGTTAGTCTTGAGCAAATCATTTATCTTGTATGTGTTTGACAATTTTAGACTTTAAATGAAGATAATCATACTTACCTGTGTCTTCCATCTTAGAACAATATTCTAAAGCAAAATATATCCTGCTCCTAGATATACTCAGGCAATTATTTGCTACTAAGCAATCTTTTATTCTGAGGGTCTTCTGATGTAGGCATTTGGTGGTGAAGAGTTAATTATTCTCTTCTCCATTTGGGGCCTCAGAATGTCTCTAAAACAGCTCTCCCAGCAGGATAGCCACAGAAGAGGCTGGTTACATCATTATCTCAGTTCTGAAAAGCATAAACAACTCTGATTTTTAATAGACCTTCTTTTTTGCATTTCAATCTAAATAAAATAAGATAAAAATAAGATTTAAAAAAGTACCTTTATTTAAAATATAATTATATGCATGTGTGTTTCAGTGTGTGCATGTTTTAATTTATTTTGTATTTGTTTCTTTAACCATTTTGCCTTCCTCTCATCATGCTTTTATCATGACGATTTGGTTTTACCTGCTATTTTAAGTAGGAGATAAAAAAAAAATAGACAGTATCCTACAAGGCTGCTTATAAGATAGTCAACTGGAGGTTTGCTATTTTGTAAGCTCTAAAGTGGGTCCTGGCTAGATGGGTGCAGAAATTGTTCATGGAGGACCTTGGTGTGGATCTGGGGTCACGCTCGGTGTCCAAGATGTGATCTTAGAATATCTGCGAGATTGTGCAGATGCGCTTTGCTATAATATGCTCATCTGTAAAATGGGAATAATATTATGACCTGTGAACATTTGTGAGATGAGAACGAACGAAGCCCTGAGAATTGTTGCCGACGTACAGCAAAGATAAATGAAATATTGACAATGATAATTATAATAATAATTTACCTCTATAATAACTTTTGAGAGAGATATTATTTATCCTTATTTTACAGAAGGGAAAAATGAAGTTTGGAGAAGTTATAAACATCTTCCAAAGTCAAAAATACTATAAACAGTGAATTTAAATAACCACAATCAATTTTATTGGACCCTGAAGACCATCCTGTTCTGCTCATTTTCTTTTTTTTTTTTTTTAATCAGTATGGAAGAATTAGCCACTTACTATACCTTTACTCAAATGACAGAGCTTTTAGCATTTCCAGTTATTATTTTTACTAAGTAATTTATATTTGATTACATAATGTCTTTGCTGACTGTATAGATTATTTTATAAAATACATTTGA
The DNA here is from genome assembly GCA_963573935.1 of Arctocebus calabarensis. NCBI lineage: Eukaryota > Metazoa > Chordata > Mammalia > Primates > Lorisidae > Arctocebus > Arctocebus calabarensis. The sequence goes on from CAUYON010050309.1 coordinate 12,642, forward strand.
TTTTGGTTTTAATTTTCTAATCAAGTACATTTGAAAATAATTTTGGGGGGCAGTGCCTGTGGCTCATTGAGCAGGGCCCCAGCCCCATATACCGAAGGTGGCGGGTTCAAACCCGGCCTCAGCCAAACTGCAAAAAACAGAAAAATAGCCGGGCGTGTGGTGGGCGCCTGTAGTTCCAGGTACTTGGGAGGCTGAGGCAAGAGAATTGTTTACGGCCAGGAGTTGGAGGTTGCTGTGAGCTGTATGATGCCATAGCACTCTACCAAGGGCAATAAAGTGAGACTCTGTCTCTACAAAAAAGAAAAAAGAAACAAAATAATTTTTTGAATTAGATTCTCTATGTGAATTTACTGGTCAACAGCATGCAAACATGACAATTTCTACATTTAGCTTCGATTGTGATTTTCTCATCCCAATAAACAATCATTTTGTTTCTAGCTGTATTAGCTATTAGTAATAGTCAATAAATGTGTATCTTTATATGTTTGCACATTCAAATGAATTCTATATTATTTTATTTAAAATATTAAATGTCTTTTAAAAAATCTAACCTGTTAGATAAATATTAAGAATATATAGTTCTACGTTTACATGTCTATCCATTTTTCTCAGATTTTTTTTTTTTTTTTTTTTGCAGTTTGTGGATGGGGCAGGGTTTGAACACACCACCTCCGGCATATGGGGCCGGCGCCCTATGAGCCACAGGTGCTGCCCTTTTCTTAGATTTTTTAACATACACAGTATGTCTGTTTTCTGTATCGACCTTCCTATCCCTTAATAAGTTTTCATTTTGAATCCTATCTTTTGAGACAATTATGTTGCTATCTTTTGGGAGGGTAGCCTATATTTATTATGTGTGTGTGTTTATATATATATACATACACATTTTTATTTTTTTAAAAAATACAAGCCTAGCTCCCATAGCTCAGTGAGTAGGGCGCTGGCCACATGCACTGAGGCTGGCAGGTTTGAGCCTGGCCCAGGCCTGCTAAATAACAATGACAAGTGCGATGAAAAAAATAGCTGGACGTTGTGGCGGGCACCTGTAGTCCCAGCTACTTGGGAGGCTGAGACAATAGAATCGCTTAAGCCCAAGAGTCTGAGGTTGCTGTGAGCTGAGATGCCACAGCACTCTACCAAGGGTGACATAGTAAAACTGTCTCAAAAAAAAATATGAGGGTGCTATTAATTAATTAATTAATTAATTTAAAGACAGGGTCTCACTATGTTGCCCAGGCTGGACTACATCTCTAGGCTTCAGTGATTGCTTTTCCTGCCTCAGCCTGGGAGGCTGAGACTATGGGCATGCATTACCATGCCTGACACAGTGAATACATTTCACTAATAAAAGCTTTTCATTATTCTTTAAAATATATTTCCTTCTTCTTTGCCCATGTGCACTATGAGTACTTTAACTTGAACAGTATAGTGGGGATTTTTGAGGATAGGGTAGAAAATTTAGTTATAATTTGAGATATAATAATGTGTAAGATAGGCCAAAAGTATTAATAATTTCTGCTACCTTAGATGAGAAATTGAGAGTTATCATTAGACTTAAACCCACATTTCAAAGGGCAAAGTCATCCACAATGGGCTGAGTCAGGCCTAAAGAAAGTAACCAGGCCGTGTATATCTTCAGACACGTGTAGCCAAACCATTTCCCCTACAACAAATTTTCCTTCACTAGGAAACATTAATGTTGTCTCTCCTTTTCTTCCTGTCTAAAATCTATTCTCAGGATGTGGCAAAACAAGACGTGATGAGACATGTGCATCGTGAAGATGAATAAGGCTGCTCTTCAGCTCCGTGGAGAGTAGCTGGCTGCCTGCTCACACCACTCGCCTACACAGACCGAAACTTCTTACCTTGGGGCTGCTCACAAGTCCCTGAGGGTATTTAGCAACATTATGAAAGGCCTTTGAAAGCTGCTTTTATCCACTTTTGACATTTCAGTTTCAAAGACTCTTTTAACATTATTTATATCAAGTTTTAGAACACAAGAAAAAGTTGCTCTTAGATTCAATGAACATAAATAAATTTGCTAATACTCCAGAGAGAATGAAGAATCTCATTGACATTTAAAAACCGTATCTAACTACCCTAAGCCATCAAGAGATGCTGAATGAGTCATGTGCCCCGAAAAAATAATAATAATAGGGTTTTTTATTACATGAAACTTCTTCTGGTATATCTGGAAACTTGAATATCATGTAACAGTGCAAAGTGGCTTCACCTAAAATAATATTATCCTAACTTTAAGTTAATAACACAGTAATTTTAAAGTCCAGAATAGCTGATAGCCAACAAATCTAGATTTCATTTAAAATAACAATGTAATTTAAGAACATTTTTAGAACAGTTGCTTATAAATTTCAAGTATATAATTTTTCACATATCTGAGGAAAATATTTAGACTTTTCTTTAAAAATAGTAAGTATGAAACATTTATCCATTGGGAACAAAGGGGTAATGACTGTCACGGGTGGTAGCTTATTAAAACTGTTTTTGTTCAAAACATTTGGATTCAATAATCAGTTAGTCTTTTACATTTGTTATTGAAATATGAAATTAAGGGTGGCGCCTGTGGCTCAAAGGAGTAGGGTGCCAGCCCCATATACTGGAAGTAGAGAGTTCAAACCTGGCCCTGGCCAAAACTGCACACACACACACACACACGTAAACACACACAAAAAAACCAATCATATTAAACATGCACATCACTACAATAAGCAATGAGATTGTGTGACTCTTGATCTACTGGGACTTTTCCTACTCACGTGGCTTTCTTAGAACATTACTTTGCTATTAAGGTGAAGGCAGAAGAGGAAGCTGTGGAGGAGACTGTCAGGGGGTTACTCCTTATAGTGGCAGCAGGGAGGTGCATGGGAGATGAAAAAAATAAAAAAGCTCAAATCTGGTTTCAAAATCCTTTAAAAAGTAACAAATTTGCAGAAATTTGAAGATCACTTTACTGCCATGGTTTTGATTTAATGCTAAAAATATTGTGCATGTATTTTAGTGAAAAACATACCAGTCAAAATATTTTAGAAAGGAAAAATAAACAACCATCAACGGCAAAGGCTTTATAGAACATCGACATAATACGTTTTGGGGGGACTCTGGAGACGTGCACACGGGCAGACTTGATGAAATTTTACGCTTGCCTAGAGCTGACTTTCCTGTTCCCAACCAGCACTCAGCCTCAGCGTTCTAAGTTCTAACTGTGGGAACACTCTTCTGAAATAAACAGAAATACTGAGGAAGTGGACAAATATTAACAGCCTTTGAAATTACTTTTAATGTTACCAACCTAAAAATTATTGGAGCAGACTACCAGAATACAATTTTAAATATAAAAAGTAATCCTGTGTCTTCATAGTAAAAAATCTGAAGCTAAGAATCTCCATGTGTTTTCCTTTCATGGTGAAAGATCCATCCTAAAACCTTTCATTTTTCCTTCTCTGATTTTTCAAAGTGTTGAATTTAGTATTATTCAAAATGTATGCACTTAGAGACGGAGCTGACACAGAACTCACCCAGCGCCTGTCTGCGGGGACGAGCGGCCCAGATTACTCTGCTTCCCTGGCTGCTAGCTGTTGGAGTCCCACTTGATGTGCTGCTTCAGCCAGCCGTGGCTAATTTGATGCAGGTGATCTGAAGACTGTACTGAGCCCTACAAATCTGTCGACAAAGCCGCACAAGGTCCATGCCCGAGGTTGGTGCGTCACAGCTGCTGCTTGTGGGGTCTGAGTACTACAAAGAGCTCATTGAAAGCTGACTCTGGCATCTGAAATTACTGCTCTCAGATATTTATGTTAGCAAATGAAGACCCTTTACTTTTAAGTATGTCTGATTTCAACTGTACAAGCTATGCAAATGTTCTCATGGCAATGGTGCTCCCAGTAGCAACTTCACTTAACGATGGTTTTCTGCACCTCTAGAACTGCGTGGGCAAGTGGGGCAGGTAAGGACACGCTCCTTGAGATAGAGAAACAGCCAAGAAAAGCCGGAGCACATCCTGCTCTCACACGAGGCCTGCCCCTCAGAGGGAGGCGTGTGTCGACTGCCTCTCTTAGCCTCTTGGTAATGGTGATGATATCTACTTCAAATCAAAAGAACTGGCTTGAGATTCTTGTAATTTTTCATATAACCAAAATAATTTCTGTGACATGGTTTCTTTTTGTCACTTAAATTATAAATTATGCTTCTGACAAGAGTAGTAGGTTTTAAATTTGCAAGTTTATCAATATGTACCATACTGGAATTTGAAGTTGAACCTTTCATTTAACAAAATATAAAGGATATAATTATTCTTTATCACCAACCTCTCTTAACATCCCAAAGAAACATTTTCTTTGGCTCCAGTGGAAAGTTCTTAATTAATTTTTTTTCTTGTTTTCCCTGCTCCAAGGAGAAAAAGAAAAACAAAAACAAGAAAGGAATTGAATGTCACCCTAAGGATAGAACTATAGGAAGGCAAAACAGCTGGAGGCAATTTTTACAGATACTGTTACAGATTGTCTGAAAAGCATGTGATAAAGATTCCTAGTTGGCCTCCCCACATGTGTTGCAGCCAGAAACATGACCCTCAGACCTTCAGCTCCCACCTCTGCCTTTGCAGGAAACTAGAGATTTATATGTTCTGCAAAAATCACGATTAGGAATTCATGATTTAGAGTCACTAGACATAGCTATCACAATGAAAACAAGAGAATTTAAGTGATAATGTCCTTTTAGTTAATTTGACTGTGGGATGCAGCCCACTTGATTTAACCGCATGAGAGTGTGCCAGGAAGTGTCCACTTGGCTTCATTCTCCTCTGTCCCTCAGATCTGCCAAGTAGAAACTGAAGATCCAGGATTCTGAGGATGTGGGCCATATTCCTTGTCCTTCTAGGACAGAGGACAGGATGCAAGGAGACAGAGAATGAGACTTGATACTCAGCATAACACCTACAAATGATGTGTTAGAGGGTCTTCTCTTTCAAATCCAATTATTATTGCAATTCTGAAAGCATCGTCAATTTCACCAGTAAAATACAATATTTAAAATTTTTTTCTATATATTCTCCACAGATAAATTTTACACATTTGTATAACTAGTTTTATACAGTGCATATATTTATGTGTATACATATACATGTATGTTGTATAAACACCACTTTTAATGTGCAACATATAAAAACTTAAAAAATATTAATAGAAGAGAAACATGTGCTTGATCTAAAGCTGGATTGTACATAGAACTAAACTGTATATGGACAGTTATCATATAGTGAATTTTTTCTGCACTACCCTGGCTCTGACAAGACTGAGCCTAAGGACAGGCATGATCCCTGGTTTCTTCTAAGTACAAAGGCTTTGGCAGAATATATGAACTATGAATAGCCTTTAAACTGTGATGAAATTTTGTGGTTTTGCCACGGTCCAGGAGTCTTAAGTGATTCTGACACTTTTGGACAAACACTGGGAAGGCCAGGAGCCTTGCTGTGAGTACCATGATGAAGTTAGCATCTCAAAAGGAAAAAAAAAAAGAGTGACTGGGCTGCAGGGGGGACGTAGATTAAGAGTGACACTGGGGATGACCTGAACTCTTCATAGCCCAGTTCATCTGTGAGTATTGAATGTAATGGATGCCCACAGTTCTGAACGCAAAAGGTTATAAGAAGGCAGGAGAAGGCTAGGAGAGTTGACCGTATGCAAGCTGGGCAATCTTCACTGCTCCGTGTGCTCCTCGTAGGAGGAACATACATTCTTCCCCCAGTGACACTGGACTTGGGTGTATTTGGGGCCAGTGCGGTTGAGGCTTTAAGAGACGTTGCACTTTATGCTCCGTCTCTCGCTCTTCCCTCTACCTGGAGAAGGAGCACGCCCCACAGAGGGAATGGGACTTCAACCCAGTCCCAGAGTGAAAGGCAGAGATCTGGGAAAAGGAATGGATAATCCATTTACAATTGATGTTCATTTGTTCCGAGAGGTAAGGTAAGTTAGAAAAATATTAATAACATTTTCTTTGATAAATAATTAATGAATTTCTTTCTAAAAGTCTTTCTAATAACAGAAATGTGCCTATCTTCCTGGTAGTTATTTTTTCATCAATTCCTTCATCCATTCACTCATCAAATATTTATGAGTACATACTGTGTACAAGTTTCTTTTCTGATCACTTGGCTTATATTAATGAATAAAAACAATTTCCTTGCCTTTATGAAGCCTAATTTTATTTGGATTGAAGAGAGGAAACAAATATGTTGTCCTGGCTCATCTGGTTAAACTACAGTCTGGTGGGTTTTTATGTCATAATGTCACCATTTTACTCTTCATAATTGATATTGGATAAATTATACAGGATGGCCATACAGTTCATGTGCAATTTTAAATTGCACACAAACTTTATGGCCACCTGGTATTAAAATATTATATCAGAACATAAAATACTCCAGGATGCAGTCACTTAAAGCAAAAACATTTATTATTTCACTCGGTTTCTGAGGATTAGGAGTCTGGCAGTGACTTAGGTAGGAGTTCTGGTTCAAGCAGATTGCTGGTGGGACTCTAGTCATTCGAGGCTTGACTGGGGCAGAAACGTTGCTCTCCAGATGCTTCCAGCCTGGCCACTGCGGGAATCCTCCACTGAGGCTAACTTGCCACATGACCCCACTCTAACGTGCCCCACGACCTCACTCTTTGCCTCCAGGTCTCCCCACAGGTCCACAGAGACCGTGTGACACAGGGGCTTTATTCCTTCCTTCACAATGTTTTTATTTATTTCCATGCCTAAAACTTATAGTATTGGGTCAAATAAGAGTGATAAGAGCACACATTCTTGCTTTGTTCCTGCTCTTCATGAAAAGGATTCAGTCTTTCACAGTTAAGTATGAACTTAGTTGTCAGGTCTTTATAGAGACTCTGCATCAGGTTTGATGCAGCCCAACTCTATTCCCAGTTTGTTCAGAGTTTTTATCAATGGTGAGCATGGGATGCTACCAAATCATTTTCTAAATCAATTAATGTTATATGATCACTCTTCTTAGGCTGTTGATAGAGTGAATTACATTGATTGATTTTCAAATCTTGAAACAGCCTTACAGAGCTGAAATAAATTTCGATTGCTCATAATGTATAATTGTAGGTAGATATTGTTAAATCCAGTTTGTTAATATTTTTGTTGAGGATTTGTGTTTGAGTTTATGACAGATATTACTCTGTGATTTTCTTTCTTTGTGCTATCTTTTCCTAATTTTGGTATGGGTGTTATGAATATTCAACTCATAACATTGAAAACTGTTCTCCCTTCCATAAAATTCTGAAAGAAATTCTAAAATTATCCTTACTTTTCTTCAAATGTTGGTAAAATTCTCCACTGAAGCTATCTTGGCCTAGGAATTTCTTTCTCAAGAGTATTTTTAGTATATGTGTAATAGTTGTAAACTATTCAGGTCATCTATTTCATCATGTATGAGTCTGCTAGTGTAGTTATCTAATTTTTTACAACCCCGTTCAAAACTAAAGTAGTATGTAGTTTTGAGGGATTGGTCTTTTTTTTCTAAGTTGTCAGATTTATGAGCATATATCTGCTTGTCATTTCCTTTTACTGGACACAGCATGGTGTCATCCCTGCTTTCATTGATGATTTGAGTGATTTTCTTGTTTTATCTTTTCATCTTTTTAAATTTTGATACAGGTTAATTAATATTACTCATACTTGGGGGGTGAAGAAGGGCTGGAAACCGTGGTGCTGAGCCAGGCTTTGTGGGTGATGGCGAAGGTGGGGCTTAGTCACCTCAGCCATCTTCCGTGAGTGTGGGACTCCTGCAGGCTGGTGCCAAAGAGGACAAGGTGTGAGCCCTGAGAGGCCCAGATGCCGACGGTGTGATCCATAAGAGGCCCAGATGCCAGTCTGTGTGAGCCGTGAGAGGCCCAGGTGCCAGGGCTGTGAGCCCCGAGAGGCTCAGATGCTGGCGGTGTGGGCCGTGAGAGACCCAGATGAGGGCGGTGTGAGCCGTGAGAGGCCCAGATGTGGGCGGTGTGAGCTGTAAGAGGCCCAGATGCCGGTGGTGTGAGCCGTGAGAGGCCCAGGTTGTGGTCTGTGTGAGCCGTGAGAGGCCCAGATGCCGGCGGTGTGGGCCGTGGGAGACCCAGATGAGGGCGGTGTGGGCCGTGAGAGACCCAGACGAGGGCGGTGTGAGCCGTGAGAGGCCCAGGTGCTGGTCTGCGTGAGCCGTGAGAGGCCCAGATGCCGGCGGTGTGGGCCGTGAGAGGCCCAGATGAGGGCAGTGTGAGCCGTGAGAGGCCCAGATGAGGGCAGTGTGAGCCGTGAGAGGCCCAGATGAGGGCAGTGTGAGCCGTGAGAGGCCCAGATGAGGGCGGTGTGGGCCGTGAGAGGTCCAGATGCCTGTCTGTGTGAGCCGTGAGAGGCCCAGATGAGGGCAGTGTGAGCCGCGAGAGGCCCAGATGAAGGCGGTGTGAGCCGCGAGAGACCCAGA